>WWET01000239.1:109792-145872 GCA_011038615.1 Limnodynastes dumerilii | reverse complement strand
GGACAGTTCCACCTCAGGGGAAGGGGGACTAATTTGGCATCTATTTCTTCCCTCCAGAAGATATTAGAGGGAAGAAATAGGGGGAAGAAATAGATGATGAATGGCCCCCTTCCCCTGCCAACCCAGGGTGCAGGATGCATGCCACAGGGCCCCCTTTTTACTGAACACCCTGCACCCATTATAGATACGCCAATGAGTTTTACCTGCCTGCTACATTCAAGTCAAGCCTGCCTGGTTCAAGTCACTGTTGTTATACAGTTTTACCTGCCTGCTACATTCAAGTCAAGCCTGCCTAGCATCTGGTTCAAGTCACTGTTGCTAACAGTTTAGCCTACTGTTGCTACCCAGTCAAACCTGCCTAGCATCAAATTCAAGCCTACTGTTGATCTACGGTTAAGCCTGATCCATTGCCTGGTCGTGCCTGGTCTCATCCTGGTTCTGTCTGATCCATTGCCTGGTTGCGCCTGGTCTCATCCTGGTCCTGCCTGATCCATTGCCTGGTCGCACCTGGTCTCATCCTGGTCTTGCCTGATCCATTGCCTAGTCTTGCCTGGTCTTATCCTGGTCCTGCCTGATCCATTGCCTGGTCGTGTCTGGTCTTATCCTGTTCCTGCCGTCCTGGTCTTGCCTGGACTTGCTGTCTTGGTCCAGTCCGGTCCTATCTGCACCTCCAGTCCGCTCAAGTCATCTACACTCCTGTCCACTCAAGCCTTCTGCACTGTGTTCATTCACCATTTTTCATTAAACAAGCTTACTTTCACTCCTGCTCGTCTGTTGACTACCTGGGAACCCGGGATGGGTCCCACCAATCCTCGCAGTTCGTGACAGTTTGATCTGGGCCATAGATCCAACCAGGGAAAACCCCCCCAGGGATAAAGCCTACCCTGGCTAACAGATTAGAGCATCAGGAAGCTACCATTGGGCAGGTGGTATCCTACCTTCATGAACTGACCAATCAAGTTGGAGTATTTCAACATGCGGTAATGCATCAAAATCCTCCTTCTGCTTCAAGAGTTCCTCTGTCTCATCCATCCAAATGTGACGGAGACCCGCCTGCTATGGACTCAGTTTTTTCTAGAACAAGCACGTATCATTCTGTCCTACCTCCATCTAACTCTGATAACCAACTTCTCCATGCATTGTATTCTGAAGTAAAAAAACAAAAAAAACAAAAAAAGAACCAATCAAAAGCAATCCGAGTCCTGGGATTTTTTTTTTTTTTTTTTTTTTTTTTTGCCAAGTCTGCTCCAGAAGCTGTCCTGTCCTGAGGAGAAGACATCTGCTTTTGCCAATAACTCTGTGCAGTCCTGTCCCTCCATGCAGGGTTCTAGTGCACCTGGTCCGGTGCTGTCTTCCCAGTCAAGTTCCGGGCTAGCCTCCAACAAAATCTCCAATTTCAATCCGGGGATTCCCCAAGAGCCGCTGAAGCCCAGAATTCTCCAGTCAAAGGCCACCGGTACCAGATCCAGGGGTGGTTACCATCCACCGCTCTCGCTGGAGGAGCGCCAATATAGAATGGCTCACAAACTTTGTCTCTACTTTGCTGGTGCTGATCACTTTTTGCTGTCTTGTCCTGTGCGTAAGCCCAGGAACTTACAATCTGATAATGGTGCGTCAAGCCGTGTAACCCCAGTTGGGGTTCCAAGTCAAGTAACCCCAGTTGGGGTCCCAAGTCAAGTAGCCCCAGGAGGGGTCCCAAGTCAAGTAGCCCCAGCAGGGGCATCTAGCTACGTAGCCCCAGGAGGGGTGTCTAGCCATGTAACCCCTGATGTGGTGTCTAGTAAAAGAGTTTCAAGAAAGGCTTCAAGTGCCACAAACCCAGGAGGGGCTCCATGTCTTAATTTATTAAAAGAAGCTTTCGGCCCGGCTTTCCTGGAGGGAGCTTCTGGCGCCATGCTCGCTGAGGGGATTTTCAGTCTCTCTTCTGAAGGCCCTTCAACTTCTGTAATACCTCACAGTGCTGTCTCCAAGGGAGACTCTAGTCCAAGTCTTGCCATTTCCAAGGGCCATTCCAGTCCAAGCCATGTTGTCTCTAAGGGGGACTTCAGTTCAAGCCATGCCATCTCCAAGGGGGACTCTAGTCCAAGCTATGCCGTCTCCGAGGGAGACTTTAGTCCTAGCCATGCCATCTCCAAGGGCGATTCCAATCTGAGCGACACCGTCTTCAGGGACAGTATTTCACCTGCCGTGATCGCAGAGCCTACCACCCTGGATCTTGCTCTGCGGACCACTGTCCAGGATCCTTTGCCTTCTGTCCAGGGATTATTGTCGGAATCCATCAAGCTTTCATCTGCTGTCTCCTCTGAGTCCTCAGAATTCAAGTTGGCCAAGCAACCATCCAGGTCCAAATCCTCTAAGTCCTCAAAGTCCAAGTCTGCCAAACGGGCATCCAGATCCAATGTCTCCAAGTCTACTGAGCCTCTGATTACATCAGAGTCTCCACCCATCTTCGATGGTGACATATCTCAACTAGTACCTCTGATGAAATTCTGTGTGAATCAATTTGCTGCCTCTCCCAAGTCCTTTCAGCAACCTTCGGATCAGATACTGTTTATGCTTTGTCGATTCAGGGGGGGGGCGCTCTAGATTGGGCTAATTCACTACTTGAGGTGCAATACGCCTTGTTGGAGGACTTACATACTTTTCTGTCTTTGACCACCAAGGTGTTTGGTTCTGAGTCTCCATGCATCCTGCCAAGACTCTGATTGGGCATCCAGAGGCCACCCTTAAAGGAGGTGGTACTGTCACGGTCTGCGGTGGCAAGCGCCGTACTTACCTGACCACAAGCCGTCTGTCAGCGGCTTCTCCACGATGTACCACTCTCCAGCCCTCCAGAGGTGCCACTTCCAGTGGTGGCAGCCTCCTGCAAAAGTCCCTATTACAGCATGTGTGCTTCCTGTGTCTGGGATTAGGCATCTGCATCATTACCTCTCTGGTGCATGGGCGTCGCCATCTTGCCTCCTGTCAGGTCATTCCAAGTAGCCACTCAGATGCTCCTCTGCGCACACGATTCCTCCAGCCAATCTGTGCATTGGGCGGGCTATTTAAACTCTGTGCACAGTCCATGCTGTGCCCAGATCAACTTTGTCTTCTAGGAACTACTTGTTCATTCTAGGTGCCTGGATCTCTGCTCCTGCAATCCTGACCTGTCTGCCTCGCATTGCTGCACCACAGGTCCCAGCAGTGCCTGGATCTCTGCTCCTGCAATCCTGACCTGTCTGCCTCGCATTGCTGCACCACAGGTCCCAGCAGTGCCTGGATCTCTGCTCCTGCAATCCTGACCTGTCTGCCTCGCATTGCTGCACCACAGGTCCCAGCAGTGCCTGGATCTCTGCTCCTGCAATCCTGACCTGTCTGCCTCGCATTGCTGCACCACAGGTCCCAGCAGTGCCTGGATCTCTGCTCCTGCAATCCTGACCTGTCTGCCTCGCATTGCTGCACCACAGGTCCCAGCAGTGCCTGGATCTCTGCTCCTGCAATCCTGACCTGTCTGCCTCGCATTGCTGCACCACAGGTCCCAGCAGTGCCTGGATCTCTGCTCCTGCAATCCTGACCTGTCTGCCTCGCATTGCTGCACCACAGGTCCCAGCAGTGCCTGGATCTCTGCTCCTGCAATCCTGACCTGTCTGCCTCGCATTGCTGCACCACAGGTCCCAGCAGTGCCTGGATCTCTGCTCCTGCAATCCTGACCTGTCTGCCTCGCATTGCTCCACCACAGGTCCCAGCAGTGCCTGGATCTCTGCTCCTGCAATCTTGACCTGTCTGCCTCGCATTGCTGCACCACAGGTCCCAGCAGTGCCTGGATCTCTGGTCCTGCAATCCTGACCTGTCTGCCTCGCATTGCTGCACCACAGGTCCCAGCAGTGCCTGGATCTCTGGTCCTGCAATCCTGACCTGTCTGCCTCGCATTGCTGCACCACAGGTCCCAGCAGTGCCTGGATCTCTGGTCCTGCAATCCTGACCTGTCTGCCTCGCATTGCTGCACCACAGGTCCCAGCAGTGCCTGGATCTCTGGTCCTGCAATCCTGACCTGTCTGCCTCGCATTGCTGCACCACAGGTCCCAGCAGTGCCTGGATCTCTGGTCCTGCAATCCTGACCTGTCTGCCTCGCATTGCTGCACCACAGGTCCCAGCAGTGCCTGGATCTCTGGTCCTGCAATCCTGACCTGTCTGCCTCGCATTGCTGCACCACAGGTCCCAGCAGTGCCTGGATCTCTGGTCCTGCAATCCTGACCTGTCTGCCTCGCATTGCTGCACCACAGGTCCCAGCAGTGCCTGGATCTCTGCTCCTGCAATCTTGCAACCCTGGCCTGTCTGCTGAACTGTTGCTATACAGTTACATCCAAGTCAAGCCTGCCTAGCATCTGGTTCAAGTCACTGTTGCTTACAGTTTAGCCTACTGTTGCTACCCAGTCAAATCTGCCTAGCATCAAGTTCAAGCCTACTGTTGCTCTACGGTTAAGCCTGATCCATTGTCTGGTCGTGCCTGGTTTTATCCTGGTCCTGCCTGATCCATTGCCTGGTCTCATCCTGGTCCTGCCTGATCCATTGCCTGGTTGTGCCTGGTCTCGGCTTCCTGTTCCAGTCCGGTCCTGTCTGCACCTCCAGTCCGGTCCTGTCTGCACCTCCAAGTCCGCTCAAGCCTTGTGCACTCAAAGTCTGAATTCCAAGACTGTTTTATTTATGCACATATCTGTTCATTCACCGTTTTTCATTAAACAAGCTTACTTTCACTCCTGCTCGTCTGTTGACTACCTGGGAACCCGGAATAGGTCCCACCAATCCTCGCAGTTCGTGACAAGGGGTATGTATTTAAATGTGCAGTAAAGGGGATGCTAACGGCCGGCTGTGATATCCAGACTTCGGACCCATGAGCATTGTAAGTGGAAAAGGATTGTAAGTTTTAAGGTTAAGATCCTGAGTCCATGCGAGCAATAAGAATGGCCTCCGATGAACTTGCACATATGAGTGGATACAGCAGCGATCTGGTCCATTATTATTTGTACCATTTATGTTAGGTAATGCTGAGTATAGAGGTATAAAATGTTGATGTGGGGGGGGCTAAATGCTTTTCCCTCTTATTTTGTAGAATGATTTACCTTTTGCTCAAGACATTTATATTTTTATCAATGAACTTGGCACAGGAAACTGATTAAGAAAATACATTCAAAATACCATTTTAGTTATAAGCAATAGTGAGTCATTGGGCCTGATCCAGAGCTACGCTGCGTAACTGCCGATCTGCGTATGCACTGGGCAGATGTTGCCCGGCGTAATCCATCTTTCTGGGTACCCTGGATCGGGCGTCCGTTACTACAGCGTAGTTACGGATGAAGGTAGGCGGGGGGAGGGAAATTAGGAAGGGAGGGCTGGGTTAGGGACTTACGAGCATGTGGCCAGTGTAATTACCCACTTACGCCGGCTGAAGTTAAGGTAGCCTTCAGCCGGCGTAACAGTGTGTAATTACGCCGGCCACAGGGGGAGTGTCAGGGGAGTGCACCAAAGCTACGCTGGCCTTACTTACTGCCAGCGGGCCAGCATAGCTCTGGATCAGACCCAATGTCCATAGATAGCTGATCATTGAAAAGTTGTGATTAATGCTGATCTTTTTCTGTATATCTGGGGGCGTTGCAGGGCAGAGCACAGCGCTCTTGTATGCAAGTGGAAAGAGAAGTATGTAAAAAATGCCCTTCAATGTATCCAGGCTTCCGTGCCATCACTATTTTATGTGACCACTCATAAATCTTAAGGAAATTAATAATACTTCCATTCTAGATTCTGTAATCATATTGGTCAGTGGTTCTCACTAATAGTTACCCGTTTTGTTATCATGTCAAGTACCACTTTGCAGATCATGTAGTCCTACAGATACTTTATGCCATCTGGTATTGCACCTGGTTAAAGTACAGGTACAAGTGTTGGTTAATGGCAGTGTTTCTGGGGCATTTCCTTTGTTTCTGTTCTGTTGTTTCTGATTACCCCTCAGCCTTTAATGCACCTGTTTGCACTAACATATACATTTATCTGAGCAACTTCCATTTTGTGTAAAGTACAAGTACGGCTGCTATCTCCTAACTAGTGGTTCTAGTACCATTGCTTAAAAACTGCTGACTGCTAATTAATCCTGAATTTTGATGTACAATTTTACTTTGAGTTCTCGGTAATGTACATTGAATGCCTGTTTTGTGCCAGTCCTATTAATCGCTTAACTTTAGTAACTTATTGAATAATGAAAGCTATTGATAAATGAAAGCTATTGATCATTACCACCCTGATTTGACCCTGCAACTACATTAGAATTTATGGAAAGGCCTATGATGATACAACCAGCTGTGTATGCACAATCTCCAGCAAATCAGTTTATATTAGGTCATCTGTCTTAAAGATAACAAAGGTGACTTTCCCCACAAAAACGAAGCTTCCTAATTCAATGTGTTTGTTCTCCCACCGACTATAAATATTCATAGTGTAAAGAATGTGGACATTAACGTTTGGAGGGCTTCTATTACTAAGTAGCACCCAGTAACACATCAGGGGGGTTCCTATCTAAATACTCAAAGAGAAACAGAAGTGGACCTCATTCCATCAATGTCCCAATACAATACAAATAAGTAGGTAAAACTCAGGTGCGCTAAGTTTCAGGTACAAAAATGTGTAACATAAAATTGGTGCATATGAAAAAAAAAAAATGAAAAAAAAAAAAAATGTAAAATGAAAAAAAAAAAAATAAGGTACTTCTGAATGTGTTTTTGTATTATCACCTTGTTTCAAATAAGACAAAGAAATGTTCACAAGTACATTCTTTATTTTATTTTTTTTCATATGCACCAATTTTATCTTACAAATTTTTGTACCTGAAACTTAGCGCACCTGAGTTCAACCTACTTATAAATACTGAGTGCTCTTGCTTAAAAACTATTACTATTTTGTCTCATGTTACGTTATATCTGCTACACGTGCACAGAAACGCAAAGGTTGTGATCATATAGACAGTAGCCATCTGACTAATATGCAATATGATTACCTCTACTTTCAACCAAAGATCCAAAAAGTTTTCCGAACAGCCCTTTGTCTCTCCATCCCCTTACCTGTTGTATGTAACTCAGTTGTCCTTATGTTCTAATGATCTGTGTTGTCTTCCTAATTTTTAAAAATTTGGTGTGTCATCCATTATAGACTAACACGTACTGTGGCTCTGTTTGGAGACGATTGTTCCTTCAAATGGACATTAGGGTTTACAATGTACAATCTCACTTTGTGATTGGCCAGTCTGTATTAAGTAAATTTTGTTCATAGAAAGACTAAAGCTTTTTTTTAAACATAATTAATGGAAATGTAAATATACCTATAATGTTGGGACCGGCTTTGGAATGTGGAATTCTTGACGCAGACCCTGCTATTTGATTTGTTTCTAACGTAGAATAGAGATGCTAAACTAACACTTGAGCCTGGTAATTAAATACCAGTGATGTCATTCTAATCCACCTGGCAGGCTAACTTGTTTGATACTTAAACCGGGAACAATTTCAGAGTCATTCAGGAACAGGGCTTGTATATGAAGTGCTTGATTAACACAAGATAAGGGATGGATAAAGAGTAGTGACTGGAAAAGAATGTTTCTTTGGAATAAAGTTTATTAATTCATTTCTGGCAGATATATATGCTGGTCATCTAACTTCTATTTAGGGAATAAAATAGATTAATTGCCAGAACCTACCAAGTTTATTCTGTGTTTATTATCTTGTTTCAAGCACCACTAGTAATAATTTGCAATGATTAGTAAAAAGTGACCAGTATTACTCAAGTGTATAGAGGTTAATTAATATAAGCATAGTATTATAGTAGCATAGTATTATTTACATGCAAGAACTGGAACTGCTCCTTTTGGATATGGATGTAACTTTAAAATGAAAGTATTGGATGTATGAATGTGTTTAGAAGATGGTTTTTGATAAAAGACCAGAGGAAAATAAATTGATTTCATATTTCTCATATAAAAAAAAAGACATTTATAAAAGTAAAGCATTATTTTTATTTTTTTTATATTTGTTTTAAAGTCTTTAGTGTGCATTATAACAGCATAAAAGTAAAGTCAAAAACTATGTTTTTAAGTATAAAAAAAAAATTTCATTTAATGAACTATAAAATATTGAGGCAGACATTTTGGGGCCGATTCAATTCAATCCAAAGCCCACGTTATTTTGGTTGCGAAGCTAATTGTGCACATTTTTATCGCAGATTTTTATAAGTACCCTATAGAGCTACCATACTAGCTGGTTTTAAGTGCAATTAGCTTCACAACCAAAATAACGCGAGCTTCGCATTGCATTGAATCAGCCCCTCCCTATGTGACAGAAAATCAATCTGCAGCCTATCAATTCAGTAGAGATAGTAAAACTGGACCAGATCCTGGGTTTTTTCTGCTCTTGTGACATAAGGCCTCCAGCACAGATCTGGATCCATCAGTAGAGTGGGTTGAATATAGTGAATGGGCAAGAGGGAGGGATTTCAATTTTACAGTAAGTGCTGGGTTAAGCCCTTACCTACAATCAAAGGTTAAGATAGGGTCCTGCTCTTGTAACTCCCTACAAGCACAACCCTTATAGGAGTTAGGAAGTGACAGGGACGCTGCGGCAGTTGAGGTCAGGATCTGGTCCATAACCAGTAACTGATGCACAACAAGCTAATGCTTTGGTTATGTCACAAGGTCATAGTGAATGGCGAGGCACCATTCTTATGAGTATAGATACAACCTTTAAAACTGCTGCCTCCAATTTTTTCCTCCTAGATTAGGAAACGTAGGTATTTAAACAAAAACACATTAATTAGAATGGCTTCAAACTTAAACACACAGCAGAACTTTACAGATAGTTCAGTGTCCTCAATTAGAATAAATTAATGACATGCATTATTTACTATAAAATACCATTTGCTGGCAGGAGAAGCACCATATTGCACAAGTATAACGGAATACACTTTTTTCATTGTACATTCTTGATAGTTATCACAAAAAAAACAGTATAAAATCAAGGTACCATCAGTCCTTGTTTAAGTAAAAGTCCGTATTATTATATCCAACACTAAAAAAAACTCATTAATAAATATGTTTAAGATTTGTCATTAGAACTGACAATAATTTGTTGTCACACTTACATTGCATTGTCTTTGAAAAGAAATCGTATGAGATGTATTAGAACACAAGGGAATGAGTATAAACTGCAGGGTGGCAGGTTTAGAGAAGATGTGTGGGAAATGTACTTCTCTGGTATGTGGAATAGACTCTCATCTAAGATTGTAAAGGCCAACACAGTAGTACAATTTAAACATGCCTGAGATAAATAGGAGGATATCCAAAATCTAAAACTAAACTGACGTTCAATTAGGGTCTAGGGTCCGTATAGTTAATAAATAAATAAATTGGGCAGACTGGATGTGCCATTCAGTTTCTATGCTTATTGATACATGTGTAAGTTACAAAGGTTTAGGTGCAGAAGTATTTTACACTATACTTCTCAATAGCTGACACCTTCCCGTGCCACTTAAATCTAGATGCACAATTAGGTACATATTCTTTCTATTGAAAACATAAAAAATAACAATAAAGGGATATGCATCATTTAGGACAGATTTATCCCAAAGTATAAAACAAAAAAATGGTAGATATCTAGACAGTGAGGTTAGTGCTCAGTAATAAATGACAAATAATCTATGCATTGTGGTGCTTACATTAATGACCCCACTATGCATAATTCCCTGGAAAATTCTCAGCGCTAATATTTGATCACTAATACAGATAAGTGAAGGGTCTGGCTCAGGAGTTTAGAATAAAAGCCATAAAGGAGTAGATTTGTATATTAGAATAAAATAAACTATATGTTCATTAGGGTTTGGGGGGTGGGACATATTTAAACTGTACGGACTTATTATTGAGAAGGAAAGTGTCCTAGCTCAACTCCACATTGCAGTTTAAAAAGAAGGTTGTTCTCTCTGTGTTATATGCAAAAGCAGCATGTATATTCCTTCATGAAAAAAAGCACTTTGCAAAACGGTTCATCCAACAGCAGCTCAATTCCTTTCTTTTCTTGCTTCTCAGGTACCGTCTGTGTTTCAGTGCATCTTGCAACGTGCTAGCATATAAACATGTCCTAGACGCCACCCCGGTCTTCATTAATATTATCTGTCGTATAAATTTATACTCCACATTTCCATTGAGACCTTAGGTGATAGACTCAGGTCTGGTAAAAATATTTTTAGGACTTAAAAGGTAAGATTTCAAATACATGTTGTCCTGTAAACTCTGTCCCAGACATCACAATGCAGAAACAGTGGGTTGGTGCCATCTGGATGTCAGAGGTGCAATGGAGCTGTCAGAAGTCTGCATGCTGGCATATAGTTTCTTCTGTGAGCGCAGAAGTGGTGTCTGTGTGTCAACATCATGGCAATGACTTTGTTTCAAGCAACACAGACTGTACTGAGTCCATCCATAGGCGAAGCAGTTGAGAGAGCCCTGGGATACCGCAACAAGAGCCTTTGAAAAGTTTTAGAAGTATAATTAGAGCAATCCACATGAGGAAAACATTTATATTAATATGAAGTATTGTTTGTACAGAATGACAAGACTAAGAATTAAATGAACAAGTTGGCAAGCAAGTTGTAGACAGATTGAAGTTGTTCCACATGAAGCAGAACAGGCCTCAATGAGTCACAAACCTAAAAACACACATCTTATAATCACTGGTCTGCACATATTAAATGCAGAAAATTGGATTCGGTCCAATGTCATTCCTTAAAACGTCTAAACCACCATCAAAAATAATGGGGATGGAGACCTGATGTGGAAAGTATATGCAGACAAATCTCTGGCTTTGTCCATTTAAAAAGCATGAAAACAATCTTTTTTTTTTTTTTAACTTTAAAAGAAATAGCGTGCTTGTGAGAAAACATTGCTGGATGGTTTTACCCATAATCAATGACCGTGCATACACTCACTGCTGCTATAAACAGATAATGTGCTGCTAGTGTAGTTACAGGCTATATGCCAAAACAGCAACTAATATATGCAACATTACAACTATATGAATAATAAATTCAGCACAAGTGACTCAAATCTCTGTGATAAGTAGCAGTTCCCATTGTTATATATGATAGTTGCTGCAGTGTGCATATAGTCTGTTAGTACACTAGCAACACGTTTTCTGTTTATGGCCACAGACTGTGTATGCACAGTCATTATTAATGAAATCTTTAGAAAGCCTCTCCTATAGAATGATCACCTTTTTAATGTAGCTTAGTTCATCTTCCTTGTAGCCTACCTCCCTTATGTGCGGTGCACACTTGCAGGATTTTCCTGGCTCCTGATAAAAACAGATAGCCAGGGAAATCGTATAGCATGTACACACTGACATCAGATATTGTGACTCCACGGTGCTGTCCTTATAGGAGTGACATAACGTCGGTCACAGCTTTTATGCAGGCAGTCCGAACCTATTATCATTTGAAAGTGTTTCAAAGTGGACCATTTTGTTGGTGTTCTGAAAAACTGGTCCAGTATACACATTATGTAATTATTGGGTTAATCAGTCAATAATTGTACCCATCTTAAATATACCGTATGTAGCCTTGAGGTATAAGCTTGTTTAACATTTTAGTGTCTTACCAATTCCTCAGAAACCAGCCCTTACACTCATAAAGAATTGGTGAAATCTCTCAACCACTTAAATGTAAAAAACTTAAAGCTTTTTTATATATTGTAAAAAGTCAACATATCCATTTCATAGGATATGAAAGAAAACCTGACACTGTATTGTGCATATTGAATAAAGAAGCCTATATGATCCAAGATGCCAAGCTTCTAGTGTTATGGGTGCTAAAAATGAAACAAGCAATGAGTCTCTGCCATCTACTTACTTATTACTTAATAGGTTAATTTATACTGTGACCTTTTTGTGACTTTATATGTGTATATCTAACATGGTACTGCTAAGAAAAACATGACCTGTATTGCACTGTTTGTATTAACATGCTTTCCTTAGAATTAATAAAAAGATTTATTTTAAAAAAAGCAACAAACATAACTGACAACATTCAGAAAATCATTAAAGATGAATCCATATCTCAAATAAACGATGATCCATCTGTCCAAACTATTCAAAATTTATACAACAGAATTTTGTGCTACAAAGTGTACAAAGTATATGGTATTAACTCACCTGTATGTAATAAAATATGGTGTATTCCTCTGTCTCCTTGATGGTAGTTAGTTTAAGGAAAGCCATTGTTACAGCTGTGACAAATGAAGAGATGATATATTCATAGAACATAGCTTTCTCAGTATGACATGTCTGCATAGATAGTTGTAACTATAACCCATGCATAGAAGTCATTATAAGTTTACACAACTTGCTTTAAAGTATGAATTAAGAAGTAGAAACAAAAAGACCTTATCTAAAGCTTAAAAATGAACTTACTAAATACCCTAAATCTTTTCACAAATAATGATACTTAGGGTGTGCCAGGCAGCACAGCTAGAATGCCAAAGGCCTGGATGGTTGTCTAATGAGTTTA
Organism: Limnodynastes dumerilii; assembly: GCA_011038615.1. NCBI lineage: Eukaryota > Metazoa > Chordata > Amphibia > Anura > Limnodynastidae > Limnodynastes > Limnodynastes dumerilii. Next base: position 133,308 of record WWET01000239.1, on the reverse strand, counting down.
TAGGACTAGCCATGGTCATTTTGGTTCATTGTATTATGTGAAAATGTATATTAATGTAACTGGACATTGTGGTCCTGATCCAGTCTGTAATAAAACAAATGCATCCTGAGTTTAGTAAAACCCCATGCAAATAATGGGAGGTTTAAGTTCAATTCAGGTGCACTGTAGCTCTGGATCAGTATGGAAGCATGTAAGGTTGCTTAAGAACACCTAGCAACCAAGCATAAGGCAAACATATTCTCAGATTTGTTCCCATGCCTTATTTTCCCTAATTTACGAGCCTTGAACCCCATGCACCAGTGCTACCCAATCCGACCGCATTCCACCATATTCAGACTTAAAGTAATGACACTTCCAACAAGGTTTCTGGGTTTGGTAACACATTACAATATAGGCGTTCCAACGCTGTGTACCAATCCAAATCCAGACTTTGAACTGTCACCATTTTACATTAATACAACTTGGAAAACTTAAGGTATGATGGGACTATCAGGGTGCAAAGGGAGTGGTTAGCAGAGTGCTCACAATGATTTGCTCTGTTAATGGATGGTGTGTGGGTACGCAGAGATACGCCAAATACGTTCTAGTCTGGATCAGGCCCTGTGTGCACCCCATCCCTTCTCCATAAAGAGACTCACCTGGCAAACAGCAAAAGATGAAGATGAAAAGAAACAGCAAGAGGGTCCTTCTTGTTACAGTGATCGCAGCCCACTGCTTATAATATAAGGACTGTGCGGTCAGCATATCCTTTCTCAATGAAATATACGAATAACCTGATATAACCTAGTAATAAAATACAAGGAAAACATGTAAAAGCCACGTTAACGTACTAGTTCACAATATAGCATGTAATGAACTGTATTGATGTACATATAAAAGAAATAATCTCACAGTGTTATTTATAATAGTGAAAGCTGAATTAACTATGTAACATTAGACATTGCTATATTAAGTCGTATCAGTTGAAGGGTATATATGCAAACAGACAAAAAAACATCTGACCATTGCTGCTGGTAGAATCATCACGTCATTGCATATTGTTTCACCAGTACTCATTCTCTTAAAAAGCATGGGATTGGGATTAGGGCCCGTATTCAGAGTACCGGACGTATAACATATATGTCCGGTGTTGAGCGATTTTTACTACTGCGCATGCGTAGTCATTTTTTAACATAATCTACGTATCTCTTCTTACGTAGATTGCGTAAATGCGGTCTTTCAGATATATGAGATATATGGCACATATATCTCTATTTACCATGGAATCTGCTTGCAAATTCACCATAAACCAATCAATGCATTTTACAATTTCTTTGTTCTGTGCACCTGGGACCTCCAGCTTTTACCACACTATTAGAAGAAAATCACCTACTTTATACTGCTTCTGTAAACCTTTATACTTACACTAAATATATGTGAGCTATAGTTTGTATACAGGTAACAAATGTTATTTTACAATTAATAATCATGAAATTATGTTTACTAGGACCAGAAGCTATTGGTTGCGATGTGAACTAAACAATACCATGACAAGAATGTAAAATTATTTTTGAAACTATTTTTTTAAGTGTTATTTTTCAGTTGTATGTTATTTTATTTAGCTCCCAATGTACTGTGTTTATTTGTGTGACCTTGCATAAACAAAGCAAGGTCAAATAGTAAGGGCCATGACTCGTCACTCAAACCTGTCTGTAGGTGAAGTTCTATGGCACTATGGACATCACGTAACTAACAGTAGAAACTACTGGTTGTCAGCAATATCCAAAATTGTATTTAGAATTGGTTTGTGGTGGTTTATAAAAAAAAATCAATCAATCAATCATGAATATAAGGTTTTATATGCCTGTCTCACAGAATGCAACTGAATAAGTAGAAGACTGGATTTACATACCAGAGTGGCAAGAGCAGTAAAGAAGAATGATGCCAAAAAGAGAGCTGTTTTATAGTAGTACAAGTTCCTGCACTCACTGCTTGTATAAACACTGTGGTTTGAAGTAACCTGGGATCCAATATTCAGCACCAAGCAGCTGTCAGAATATGAAAATGTGTTAGCTACAAAGAGTGCACTGTTTAAGTTAATTATACTTAACTGTTATAGTAAACACATCATATTTATATATATATATAAATAATGTCTGCATAAAAGTGTATCCAAATTTAAAGAAGAATCTACTAGAAAAAATTGACCTCTTTAGAAGCAGGGAGATGGGCTACCACACTTGAAAAGACCACGTTAAAGCACAGCAGACACTCTGCAGGTGACTGATCTATTCCAGTTTTGTCCAGCGATTGCATGTGCCTGATGGGAAGCCGTGTGAATAGGCCCCACATACACTTCCCCTGGAGTTCTGTCAGAGCCCTTCATAACGTCTACATATAACATTCCATTCAGATCGTAGTGTAACCCGGGGCTTGCTTTCTGATGGGTGTGTATAGGGAAGGAAGGGATGTACAGTAAGGGCATGCCAAGGCAAGTGCCCTCCATCCAGAGTACAACGCAGAAGCACTCATGATGTTAAACCATTTACATCAGCCACATGTCATGTGTAAGTCCGGGGACACACATTAAACAAGCAGTTTTGAGCACTTATGATACTACTTCAAGATTAAAACACACATCTATGGTTACAAATTAGCAGGAAAAGTTCTACCGAAATGTTCAAATGTTATGAATAAATATTGCAAACACGCTGTGATCCCTTCACATTGCGTATCTGGGCATGGGGCATCTCTGTGCGCGTGCACTGCAGACCATACATACAGGTTCCATTGTGTGCAATGGTAAATCGCACAAAGCCAGTCCCATCTGCGGTACAGCAGCAATTCACTAATTCATCGCCACAATCTCAAAATGTATGTTTCTAATGTACATATATTTCTGCATTCTGAGATGTCCTGTTCTTTAAATAATTTCCTTATTACAGCATATCCATAAAGACCGCCAAGAAACGGCATTGAATTACTATGATAATGCAATAATACTATGGTCATTTTAAATGGTATTTACTCAAATAAGAAAAAAAACCATATTAGGCCAGATCCAGACCTAAGTGCAGTTTAAGTAGGATCCCGTAGCGTATTTACGTAAGTACTATGCACTCCCCCGGGCACTCCCCTCGGCCATTCGTAATTTACTTGCTTTACGAGTACCAGACCCTACCTTAACTATTCTAAGGGTAACCACGTTCATACGTAATGGATTGTCACATGTAACGGCATAACCCGGCCCGTACTGTACAATTTAAATGCCTCGCTCTGCCTAAAAAGCGTATTTCCGGGTGTGGTATGGGTGACCCGCCCCTTCATTCATATTTACGCATAAGGTACATACGATCAGAGTTACGTTGCGTAACATCTGGCGCGTGCATGTGCAGTACATACAAAAAGGCAATTTTACGACAGCGTCTAGCATAAATACGCTTTCATACTGAGGTCTGGATCTGGCCCATTGTCCATTAAAATTTCAATATATATTTAATCAATTAAACCCTTATATTTTATTTTTTACATAAAACCTAAACAACATTTATTAAGTTAAACAAACATTTTTTTTGTAACTCCTAAACAAACATTTATTAAACAAGTATTCTTCCGGGAAACATACTGTACATTGACATCTTGCATCCTGTCCTCAGGTTAATCTGAACATACATGACACATTAAGACACAGGGTGTTGTGATGTCCGTAACTTGATCATATTGTTGACATCCACCCCTTTCTCTTTGGATCGTATGACCAATAGGTCAAAGTCACGTTATGCGAGACAATAATCCTTATGTTCTATTAATGTTTTCTAAATAAAATCAACTACTTATTACAATAAACCGGAAAAACATTAGTAGCCATTGTATTTACTGCTATAACTTCACCTTTTCAGTAATGTTAAATTACAGCTTTGTTATTCCTGTTGCAAATACCAATGTAATATATACATTATGTGAGAAAACTTGTGTACCTATGTTGCTATGTAGTGTGAACAATAAAAAAAGATATCATAAAAATTTGGTTGGCTTACCCATAAGTGTCATTCTTGTAGCATTCTTCTATATTCCCAATATACCAAACAGGGATAGTGAATAAGAATGGAAGCATACTGAAACAAATTAAATGATAGTTACTTAGATGCACTCATCCTATGAAGTTTTCGGCAGCACAATATTAGCAGATCAGTTATTATACATACACTATATGTCATACAATTAGCAGGCAGCAATAAAGTTTGGACACAATGGGGCTGATTCAGAGTTGCACTTCCACCTTTTTTTAGGTGCAAGTGTATACCTGAGCAATACCATGTTGAATTGCAAGGGGTGGCAGATTTAAATTGTAAACCAGAATTAAAATTAGGAGGTGAATTTTCTTATCTCAACTCTGTTTTATAGAATAAACATAAAGCTATGCAGTATTTTAGTTCTATGTGTAAAAGTCATGTATTTTCCCTGCATGCTAATTTTTTTTTATTAATTAACACCCCCTAATTTGAAAAATGGTTTAGCCGAGCTGTACACTTCCACCTAAAAAAAGGTGGTAGTGCATCTCTGAATCAGCCCCAATATCCCATCCATGTACCAGTTGAACAGATCTCCCTATTATAGAACTATTTATTCATTAACCAATGTCTTAGCTGCTCCAGTTAGTCTGACAGGTTTACCCTCTGTGTTTCTGCATCATCATTTACTTTCTTTTCAAGCTGATTGACAGACATCAAGGCAATAATTAAAACTAGGTCAGTAAGCATGTGGGATGTGCATAATACAACGGACAACAACAGATGACTTTTGGGTGTTAACAGTTGAGGAGGGACCACATTAAAAAAAATGACGTTTTTGTGATCATTTCATTATATGATACGGATTCCAAACACAAGCTTCAAGTTTCTTTTAATATGGGATGTGCTGTTATCTGATTATTGCTTCATAGCTTTGCTAATGCTTGCTAAGCACAAGTGTAAAGGCAGTACTATAAGTGATAATAGTTTGGTGCTCATAGTAATTTGACTGTTGATAATGAGCTAACCTGGTGTGGTATAACCTGCAGATTATAACCTGCCCATGATCACTTACACAAAGTCTCCCATTTCTCTATGTCATTGAATGCTTACATTTATGAGAAAGTCAAATTATATTATTGTCTATTCAGATAACAAAATACAAAAGTTGTGAGCTGAACGATAATAGATTGATGAAGCTACTGATGGAGCTGTTCTGGGTGCTGGACAGCTTCTTCTATATCCTATGTGTTCAAGCTATATAAAGCCAACCCACTCATTTCCTCCTTTCCAGATTATAATGCTATCTGCCTCAAATTTACTGGCTTGTTCCCGACCTTGCATTTCACTCACAATTTGGTACTACAATTCTGCCCGACTGTTACCAACCCAGCTTCCTCTTACTATTCAATACCACCGTCTGGATCTGCCTTTCTTCCAGCGTCTAGGCTCTGATCCCGACTAAAGACTGTTATATATACATTCATTGACAGATTGATTGAATAAATTAATGAATGAATGTAAGCAATTAAGTAGTTCTATAGAAATTCTCCATTAGTACATTGTGTTTTGTATTTATATGTTACACTTCAATAAGTTAACATCCAAACAACATATCTTCCCCAATGCCCCAATAATCATTTATATCAGTCACTGCCCACTGGAGTTTGGATTCTTTACCATAATAGTTATTAAGCTACCAGTACAGCAAACGTAAAGCGGCCAAAGTACGTACCAGCAATGTGGCAACAAACTAACCACTGTGCCGCCTTACTCTTTCTCCATCTATGTCTGTTTATTTCATTGCAAGGTACTTGATTTTTGAATAGTAAAAAGTAAAAAAGTAATATTGTTTTTAAAAATTATTAGATAAATTATAACCAAATATAAATAAATTATAAAAGATATTATTTAAATCTATATGAAATACCTGGATAGAATAATTGATACTTTTCCAAGAATACTCGTTGTGTTTGAAATCTGCATAAAATAAAAAAGAAAAGGTTTATTTACATAACTTGTTGTCATGACTTGACATTTGTCACACATGACTCACCACGTCTTGAATTTGACACCTTTGTCAGCACAATGATCAGCAGGGTAAGAGTTGTTTTCTTTCAACCTAGGAATTTCTGCCAATAACCTAAAGGCCTGTAAACTCTATTTACACTACTGAACTTAAAGCAGTCATGGTATTGTATGTCTGGAATATTTGTAGCAAAGTTAGAACAAATAATCATGTGATTTAACTACTGAATGGTGGTAGAAGAGCAAATGTATGAGGTGGTAATGTGATTTTCTAGCAACACTCTGCTGGGATGTAGTTGCCGCTGCAATAATCTATTTAGTGCAATGATAGAGCCTAAAGCTAAATTACAGCTGCATTATTGCTGGCACCATTTCAATATAGAAAATGTCAACCTTAGAACAGGTACCACGTTGAATGGTCTGATTTCGACCAGGTACTCGTTCTGGTTAGGATTAGGCTGTGGGTCAGAAAGCTTTAGGGTTAGGCTCTGCAGAGGGGATGGTTAAGGTTAGCTTGCGAAGAGATGAAGGTTAAGGTTAGGCTGCAGGCAAGGATAGTTAGGGCTAGAGGAGACTTAGCTTTCACATTGCTGACCAGGCTCTTTGACTGCCAGCAGACACATACTGCAGGAGCTAGAGCAGGGTGACAGCTGCTGGGAGTATTGTTTATCCTATGCCAGCCATTCTACTTGCAATTCTGAAACCATATTGATATAACAATTTACTTCATTGATTCACTCTCTGTAAATAATGTGGAAGATAGGATTTTACTTAAAATTTAAACCTGTCTTTATACTTCAAATTATAGTTCAAATCTTTGTGAAATAAATAGACACCTAAAGAGTTTTATAAAATGATACTCTGAAACAGGACAATCTGATCAGAAGTTATACAAATTACAAGATGTTAATAACAGTGTATTTCTTCATTTAGAATAAATATTGACTGACCTGATACAAGTTAGTGTTTAATCTTCTCTTCATGTTACTGTAGGTTTGCCATGCGTAGTTTATTGTGTAATAAAAGGTAGAAAGATAAAACATCTGCAGGGCACAAAAAAAAGGGGTTACCAGAGACATTTTCTATATCAACATTTCTACTACATTAACCAGCTCACATTGTTTACCACAGTTTATTGTCTACTATTTCTCTGGGGTTAGATTGTGTTATTTTTAATATTATTTGTTATTCAGGAAAATCAACTACATTATAAAAAATGTTAAGTATGTTTTATATTATTAGTACATTTCCTTGAATTTACCTATGATGTGATAAGAATAATGATATATGAAATATCTGGGGGTGTTTGAATTTTTGAGCAATCTATAGAGTATATGGTCCGGATTCACAGTTACGTAGTTTTCGTCTTACGTACGTTGTTTTAAGAATTGAACTATCTACGTACCATTTCTGTAAACAGATTGCGTAAGCGCGGTCTAATATCTATGTACAGAAATGGTACGTAGATAGTGTAAATAAGTACTATGCATGTGTAGTAACTCGATTCTTAAAACAACGTACGTAAGACGAAAACTACGTAACTGTGAATCCGGACCTATATCTCTCCTACACTGCAATGACACTGGATCCTACTATGGGTTCTTCTGGTATACTGCAACAAAATCACACTAGTCCTTCTATGAAGGAACACATTCTCATTATAAGATGGCTAGAACTTCCCAATAGAATTTAGTTTTGTTTAAACTCACGATAATCTCAGCCCCCATTTGACCAATAGTTAGATTTTTGAAGAATTAGGAAATTCTTGTTTCTATCATTGGTTAGAAACAAATACATCCGTATTTAGCCAATAGTTGCTACTGCGCATGCGTGGTGACTATTTTACATAATCTACGTATCGTTTCGTTACGTAGATTGCATATATGCGGTCTTCAAGTTTGTATACTATTTACCCACCACCTCTTCTTTGCTCCAAAATATCCATATTTAGTTCCTTTAATCTTTCTTGGAATGTTTTATGACACCAGGCCATCCTTTTCAGTCTCTAATGTGTTTATGTCCTTCTGGAGAAATGGTCTCCAAAACTGATCACTGTTTAGACAATTGACCAATAAAGTAATATTGCTACTTTTCTCTTTTTGCTACAAATTTTTCTCCCTTTGCCCCCATATCATAGATCATTGTCCACTTCAGCAGCTTCAAATTTAGTGCTGTTAATCCCTGTATTTAGCCTTGGGTTTTTGAGTCCCAAACACATATTCTTGCTGTTGTCACCATTTTGGCCATTTTTTCTAGTCTACCTAGATCATGATTTAATTTGTTTACCTCACCCAGTGTGCCTACTCTGTTACTTATTTACATGTCAAACTATATAATAATAAATGTTCCTGACAGTGGCACGATTTCTATGGCACAATATAAATATTTGTTTATGACCACTATTCATAAGAAGGATAAAAAAAAAATCAAAAACAATAAATGTTCAATTATAAGCAATGGTAGTAAATAATTTACATTTTCTACCACAAAAACATAAATATTTATTATCAGTAAATGTTACTTGACTAAGGTTAGTAAACAGAGCAAACACTTCACATACAAAGAGCAGATTAAAGGTAGCAATGCTAAGCATCAGTCAAGACATGAATTCCATTCTCTTAGTTTTCTGCCTTCCCCTACAGTTACATATTCCAACACAGCGACACTTATGCTTTTTTCCTGTAAATGTCCTTTTTCCTTTACGAGTGCTAGAAAATAAAAAGGTGTCTGTCTATGTTTCCTGCTGTGTGAGTTTGGTATACTATTCAGTTCTTTTCATTTCCTGTAACTTACTTGGGAGCATTACTTCTACAGTAGATGACTTCTACAGCTACATTTGACCATACACTGTTTAAATGTCTTCTGTAGCATGTAGTATAAGTATGAAGATTTGTTTGTCACCCTTCTTAGTTGTTAAGGTAAAAATACTAACATGTATAATTATATTTCAACACTTAATATCAAGTCTCCTAGGTAATAAAATTATCAGATGCATTTCAGGCTGACCGTAGCCCTTTCTCAAAAGACAGGACTTTTGAGAAAGGACTATGATCAGCCTGAAATGAGCCAAGTCGAACCGGCAGTGTGATCCCCGCTCCATCTCCAGGACCAAGTAGAAGCTATGTGTCTTCACCTTTCCTGATATGGACATTGGATCTTTGTTTTATGTCATGTTTTAATGTTGTTACTTTTTTTTTATCTATCTCTTGATCTTTATCCCCATTAGGGGAGAGTTATACAGATCCGTTACATTGTAACTGTATTCCATATCAACAGAACCTCCCTCAACATCATCATATAATTATTTAATATTTATTATATACTAACACTTCCCATTGTGGATCCCTAGCACTTTGAAGTTCCATTGCCCCCCCCCCATTTGTTTAATTCTCTAGGCTAATTGTCCTGTTTTTTGGAGATATTGAGACATCTCTAGGCAATGGATTTTTACCTGCAAGGTGTTTTCCTAGGTGTTTTTCTACTTGAGCATATCGTTGCAGCCAAGATTTATTTTGAACAGTTGTGAAACGATCCACAGGAAACTAGAAATGTTACTACAGATTTGTCAGATCATCACTAAAATCTTCAGTGTGAATCCTGCTTTAGTTTGAAGGGTCTAAACATGGCTTTGTACATTGTGACACAGTACAGTGAGGAAGTGATATTTACAGATCCGATGTTCCTACCAGCCACCTAAAAGCGATGGTCTTTTCTGCTCCTATAGACAAAACCTGCAGACTGTATATGCTGCCCCTTCATTCCACATGCCTCCAACTCTCTCTCCAATAGAACCTCTACTATGCCAAGGATCCTACCAACTGAACTAAAACCAAAGCTTTTAGTCAGAAAACAGAAATTATTTATCATTCTTATACCCTTCCCTTGCTACACTTGCTTTGGTTGACAATGTTTGTACACCCCTTACTATTTGTCAAAATAAAAAAAATAAAGAATTCAGTTAAATAGAAAAAAAACTGGATTGGCAAGCAAATTGTCACAAGCTAAAAGTGAAACTTCACAGGGATGTTAGAAACATATCCATACTGGGCTATAAATCAATGCTTTAAAGTGTTAAGGGGTGTTTACTATTGCCTGGAAACCCCTAGAACAGATTAGCAATATTCAGCTCAGCGAATTCTGAGAGTTTGTATATATGACAAGTATTTCATTCTCTTTGGCTACTGTGTATTTTTTGCAGTCTGCTCCCTCTATTGTCCTTCCTGTTTTTCAATACCACCCCCTTGGCACCACAGAGAACTGTGACTGATCAAATGAAATGGCAGCCAGCTCTATCTCATTGTGTGCTTACAGCTCAACTTTAACATTTGCCCACATTGCTGTCTGAGACATTGATAACTGGATTCGCTAAACTATGTCAACAACATCAGTGCAGGGTATGATTTGCTTCCAGACTGCTTTCATCATTTTCACCTATATCACTCAGCAGTCCCCCTGTGATTTACACGGTAGTGCCAATGTAATACTTCCTATTTATCATTTATGGCTGTAATATCATAAAGAAGCATTATAACTTTGGATTTAGTGTAGTAGAAAGATATTCAGTTTTAGGAAAGATACAACAAGCTGGTCTTGATGTGAATGTTAGACACTATTGTGTGGTATAATCTGAACAATAAGGTACAGTGTATGTATACCCATTCTGAGATTTCTTATTATTCATTAAAATTATTTGTAAACCTCCTTTCAAAAATCCGGCTCTTGCCCCTGGATAGGATAGATAAATAATGGATGGCAAGTCAGCACTGATATTCTTCATGATATACTTGCTCCTGTATTTTCCCAATATATAAGTATAAGGACTACAGCTTATTATTGTTTTATAATTCAGAGAGAACCACAATAAATTGTAAATAATGTCATTGTTTTGTTTATAAAATGGTCATTTCTTTTATTTGTTTAATAGGGTTTCCAATCATAGGTGTGAGTAGTTACAGAACACCAATACATTAGTGGAATTTTATCTTACATGAAAGAAGACTTCAAATAAGTGAGCAAATAAAAGTTTTCTTTGAAACCTCTCTGACCTACACTGCATTGGTCTATTTCCACTGATCCATCAAACTGCTTTTTTTGTGCAGTGTTTGCATATTGGCTTACAGTAAATGATTGCTACACTGCAATACAGAAACACAATATAAGGAAAAGCATAAGGTTTATTCAGTTACAGTTTCATAATGGAAGGATGAGTGTAGATTAATAACATGGACTCACCTGGCCGACTGCCTGGAGGTTGTAGCATAGCCTAGTATTCTGTGCTTGCCGATACAAAATAACTCCAATGAGCCAACATAGAGCTAAGAGCAAATCAGAAAGACTGAGATAGAAGAGAGGTCGAACCTGAGTGTAAGAATAAGAGAGTTCACTATACAAATGTGTAAATAAAGTTATATTTTATAGTTATTATACATTAATAAAATAGGATAGAAAGAAAGAAAAACAACTTTAAGATACACGCTGAAATAAAAAATATTGAATGGGATATTGTAAATCATAACATACATTGCTAAAGTATTCAAATACTTTCACAACACATTTTAATTGCTAGTATTTGTAAATATCTATCTATCTATCTATCTATCTATCTATCTATCTATCTATCTATCTATCTATCTATCTATCTATAGATAGATAGATATAGAAATATATCATTTCAATTTGAGTACGAACCCCATACATATCTTTGAATCCGTTCTCAGAAAGTCTCAGAAAGCCTTTTTGGGCCATATACAGACCTCTAAACTTACCAAAACAGGCCATCAAAAGTCAGGAAGTGACTATAAGGCATGTATACAGAGGTCTGGCCCTGACTTGAAGTTATGTCATCATTCAGCAAATTATGTTGATAGGTATTGCTTAAAATTATGTTATTAAAAGAGATAAGATGCTAAATGTTAATGTAATATCAATCATTGCACTGATTCACTTTATACAGAACCAAATTGTCTCTCGCAAATCTTCTATATCTAGGATCTACTTTTGTACAGAGTGAGAACAGCTACTCTACCCTTGGATCAGATGCAAAGGTTAGTTACTTGTTAGTTTACATATAAAGTGTCTCATCCACTGTTACATAAGGATAACAAATATATTATTGCAAATAAACTTTGATCTATTTTTCTATTTTAAACCTTTAACCAATACAAAACATTCACAATAAAGACTTGTTATTATTTCATAAGTATGTTCATGAGCTTCTTACCTCTGGTAATTTCACTAAATTGTGAAACACAGCATAACCAATGATTGAGGCAGAACCTAAAATGCTAAAAAGAAATAGTATTGTGTAAATATAAAATCCTAATAAGTATAATTACAATAAAGTCTGTCAGGAAGAAAGAAATAAAATATTTGTATATTAGTTAAGGTATAACTGGGCATTTAACATCTATGCCAGTGTCAAAGTTTTGGTATGGAAGCTTAAATGTAATAGAATTTATCAAATAAGAAGATTAATATATATATCCATAGGTTTTATTGCCCCTAGAATTATATTTTAAAGATGTTTGTAGGGCGTTTTTAAGTTCATGCAGAATATATAACAACTGACCGTTTTTTTAACTTATTTTTAGTATAAAACCCCTTTCACATCACCACCATAAGCATGAGTCTCTGAAAAAACCCAGGTATTTGGTGTGACATGAAACGTCCTTTTTTCATTGAACCCGGGTCGCACACGGGTAAGGTGGCAATGTGAAAGGTCCCGGGTTGTTTTTCAACCCAGGTTTTTCACAAAGACACGCAATTGGAGGGAAAAAAAGGCAGCATATGATGTTATCTGGCGCAGTGTAAGTAGCTGCACCAGGCTATCGTTTGCTGTTTGAAACAGCAAAATCATCCACAAAATGATGAGCTCTGAACAAGTGATTCGTCAGCCATCATGGAAAGAAATGCAGTTAAAATGGCCACCCTGTACTGACATCATCATCGTGTGCAAAAAGTTAAGTCCCCTTTAAATGACATCATTATTTCCAGCCAATAAGAGCTCCTCTCTAGCATGACTGACAGTTGCTTGACAGGGCAGACCCGGGAAATTCATGGCACATGTGAGACGGTCAGACATGGGAGTTTCCCAGGTTTTTCTGGAAATATAACGCAGGGTTTTTTTTGACCCGGCAATTCACCTGGGAAAAAACAGGGTTTTTCAAGGGCTGTTATGTGAAAGCAGTAGTTCAAATGGAATGCACAGCCCTGGAATGAAGGGAGGAATTTTAACTATTTGTCTATTAAAAACAAAAAAAGCTTTCACCACTAATGGTTTTAGTTGTCATATTTGCCACAAGCACCTCCCTCTATCTCTTGTACCCCACCTGAGATTTTGGCAATTTTTAAGCCCATTGCTCCATACATTGTATATGGCAGTAATCAGCTGGAGATATAAGGTTAATTGGCCACAGCATTGGGCTTTAGTAAATTCAGCATTTACCAAACACTGTTTATTTGTTTTATATAACTAACACTTATTAAATGTAAGCTCTAATTTTATAGAAACCGTTTATACAATGACCATGCCTCATTCTGCGTTGTACCTTTATTACACTGTTTCTTATAGAAAATGATTTCAATCCCATACTCATACAAACTGACAACATCATAATTGACTTTATACTTTTAAGCTAGTTATTTATACCACAATTATTTTGTTAACATAGTTCATTGTTTACATAATGCTGTATGACTTATAAATTATCCCCACTACATAGATCACAGGTTATATTTTTGTTTTGCACTGATCAGTCACTTGTTGCGAGTGGAGATGGAAGCTTGAATGGAGCAATCATTTAAGCTCCATATTTTAAATAATATGTTCTGTTACACAGTTTGCCATATGTGTGTGGCAGCTTTGGAACTTTATTTACACCAGTATGGCTTTCTTAGGATTATATTCTTATTTTAGCAATTGAATATATTAAAGTCTATGCTGAAATAATATTATACCTTATGGACATGATTAGTGTTTCATTACTGGGGTAGCATGTTGTACTGTATGTTAACTGTTGCATGATTGCTTTTATATGTGATATTTATCAGTGTAGTTTAGGAATTAGTTGTGACACATTCCATGTCGAATTATCACTGTACACATGCCCCCATTATTTGTCCTTTAATACTGTATTATGGTATTATATTATGGTAGTCATTATATAATTTTATTAATTTTCATTGTGTATTATCTATATATGGAGCATAATGAAATGGAAGTTAGCACTGATATATAGCGACAGGCTGCAAGAAACTTCCCCTTATTAAGGTAGGAGCTGGGTATGGAACCTCTGTCCATGGACATCAGAAAGTAAAACAAGCTTTTGAAGGATATAACCTTGTTTAAGAACTAAGCACTTTCGGTTTGTGTGTAATGGTGTTGTGTGTTCCTGGTTCTATATTTAGCTATCACCCTATCTGCACATTATTCACAAGAATTTACTGACAGACTAGTAAGTCTTTAAACACAAATAGAACATTTTTTGTATTCCAAGCGAACAATGAATTAATAAAAAAAAACCTCCAGAAAATATAAAAAGTGGTTTACTTTCTGACAATTCTGCAGATGTACCATTATGTTAAGTGTTTCAAAGCAAAAATTCTGCAAAGTTTTAACAAATTAAGATTTATTTATTTTTTGCTAGTAAAAAATAAAGTTGGTGCTCGTACCTTAGTAAAGCTGTAACCGCCTGTATCCATACCACTTCCTTGTATACCTGAAGCAAAAAAACAGGCAATTAAATATCATTAGAACAGTTACATAAATTTTAAGTAAAGGATATATTTAGCAGTGAATGAAACGCTCTAAAAAACATAAAAATATAATGCTAGCACTAAAATTACATACCAGTTATTTAGCACACACACACACACACACACACACACACACACGCACTACAAAAACAAAATCAGGTTTAAGGTAAATTCATATTATGTGACATTTTAGAAAGTATTTCATAGCATTGTGGATAAAACTATTTGAGGTTTCACAGTGAAATTATTTTCTAAAGGGCAATATATGGAGTGTCTCCAACTTTATAAGTAAGCAATAAAGATACACCCCCCTCCCTTGTGCCTCACCTCGCTCCTGCAACCCCTGCAATCTCATCCACATCACCCCTCTTGTCTCTCTCCCATTTTCCTGTGCTCTGTGGAATGCCAGATCCATTTGCTACAAGCTCTGCCATCCATGACCTCTTCATATCCAACTCTTGCAACCTTCTTGCCATTACTGAAACCTCCAAAGTCATTGATAACTGTGCAGCCCAGCCCCCCCTCTTTTTGTCTCCAACCTACCCTCCCTCATCCTTGGTGACTTGAATATCCCCTCTGACAACACCTCAGACCCCAACACTATCAAACTTCTCTCCCTCTCCTACTCACTTGACCTATCACAGGG
This sequence comes from Limnodynastes dumerilii, assembly GCA_011038615.1. Lineage (NCBI taxonomy): Eukaryota > Metazoa > Chordata > Amphibia > Anura > Limnodynastidae > Limnodynastes > Limnodynastes dumerilii. Next base: position 117,891 of record WWET01000239.1, on the reverse strand, counting down.
GACCTGCCCACAACCTGGGCCACTCCCCTGACTTAATTTTCTCCCGCTCATGCTCCCTCTCTGACTTCTCCATCACTCCTTTCCTTCTGATCATCACCATATCTCCTTCATCCTCTCTCCCTCCCCCATCACCTAAACGTATTCTCTCAAAACAGAACCTCAACTCCCTTGATGTTGCGGCTTTCATCTCTTCCCTTGATCCCCTCCTCACACCCATTTTCACCATGTCTTGACCTAACCTAGCCAGCTCTCTCTACAACAATGCCCTCTCCCCACACCCTTGACGCTGCCTGCTTTCTGTCCTCTGTGTCCCTTCGCTGAACCAACCCCTAAAGCCCCTTACTGCGCATCGCCTCTGGAGGTAGTCCCATTCCCTCACAGACTTTCTCCACTTAAAGTTCACCCTCTGTAATGTTAGTTCCACTCTCGCCAAGCCATCCTTCTTCAAGTGCCGCATCCTCTCCTAATCGTTTAACCCCTCCTGCCTCTTTGCCACCTTCAACTCTCCCCCCACTTCTCTCTTCCCTCTCTTCATTTCTGCCTCTGACTTTGCCACCTTCTTCACCTCCAAGATTATCAGGAGTTCCATCTCCTCTACTATCACCTCTCTTCCCCCTCCATCTCCACCCCCCTCATCTCCTCCCATGCCACCCACCTATGTCTACCTTCATCCCTACATCGGGTGAAGAAGTCCACTCCCTCTTATGTTGTCCTCTATCCATATCCACTTGATCCCATCCTCTCAAATCTTCTCCGGTCTTTCCGTCTCTCCACTTGGTCTAATTTTGCCCCCATTTTCAACTTATCCCTCTCCTTTGGTTCCTATCTCTGCCTCTTTAAACACGCTCTTGTTTCCCCCATCCTTAAAAAAACTAACCTCGACCCCACCTTTCCCTCCCACCACCGACCCAACTCCCTTTTCTCTTTTGCCCCAAGCTGCTAGAAGGGATTGTTTTCAACTGTCAGCTAACACAGAGAAAACGCCATCCTGGATCCTCTAAAATATGGGTTACGCCCACTCCACTCCACTGAAACTGCCCTAGCTAAGGTTACAAATGATCTCCTCTCTGCCAAATCTATAGGCCACTTTTCCAGTCTCATCCTACTGGATCAATTGGCAGCCTGTGACACTGCTGATCACCCTATGCTACTCTAAACTCTTCACTCTCTTGTCCTTTCTGGCACTATCCACTCCTGGTTCTCCTCCTAGCTCTCGGACCGCTCCTTCTCTGTCTCAACTCCTAGCTCCTCCTCCCCTACCACAACTCTTCCCATTGGTGTTCCCAGGGATCAGTTCTTGGTCCTCTTCTCTTCTTGCTCTACACCTCCTCTCCGGGTGACCTTATCAGCTCCTTTGACTTTCACTGGCACCTTTATGCCGACAAAACTCTAATTTATCTCTCCTCCCCAACCTGCACCCCTCTCTCCTGTCTAAAGCCTCCTTCGTATTTCCCCCACATCTGCCTGCTGCTTTCACCTCTGCAATATACCTTGCATCAGATCTTTCTTAACCACAGTTGCCACTAAATTGCTCATTGACTCTCTATTTATCTCCCATCTCAACTACTGCAACATTCTCCTCTCTGGCCTCCCTCTGGTCTGTCTCGCTCCACTACAATCCATACTAAATGCCGCAGCCAGATTCTCACACCGCTTTGCCTCCACCCCCCCNTTTGCCCCCCCCCCCCCCCCCCTTCTACCCATCACTACAATGGCTTCCTGTCTCTTTTAGAATTCTCTTCAAGCTCCTCACCACAACTTAAAAGGCTCTTTCCTCCTCCACCGCTCCCTACCTCTCCTCCCTTATCTCCATCCACACTCCTGCCCAACCCCTCCCCTCTGCTGGTGACCACCACCTCAAATCTAAACTGATAACTACCTCTCACTCTGGCATTCAAGACTTCTCCCTTTACATTGGAACAACCTACTACAACCTATCAGGCAATCCAACACCTTCCAATCCTACCTAAGATTACCTACCCACCCATCTCCATCCCTGTGTGTCATGTTTGTTTACCCCTCCCACTTAGCATGTTAGCTCTTATGAGCAGGGCCCTCCTGTCATCACCCATCTATCTTGTCCTCATTAATTCCCACCTTTTCTCTCTACTGTTTATCTCTCCCCTTATTCATCTGCTCCTACACTTATATCCTGCTTCTTTATTTTCCATACATATTCTTCTGCTATTTTTGTACTGTACTTTATTCTTGCATTGTACTTGTATTGTATTCCCTATTTTTACAAATTTGTACCCGTCTGTTAATTATTGTATTGTATATATAATTATTGGCTTATCTAATGCCTCTGTACGGCGCTGCTGCCTTATAAATAAAAGTTATTATTATTATTGATAATAATAATAATATTATTCAAAATAAAACATTCTATCCCCAGGAAATACATAGACTGATATACAGGTAAATGTATTCTAAGCAATTACTGTATTCATTATAGAAATACGATCAGATGCTTCTTTGTTTCAGAAACTTTTCATGAATGCTGCATATACAGAATAGGTACTTTCTTTTATAAACAATTTTCATGTCACTAGTTTTTGACAGCACAATTGTTTGTTAAATTTGTTATTTTGTTACAGCGTGGTATATGGTACATTGTATATTGAGCCCTAGTACATATACGTTACAAATGAGTGAAGGTGACACACCTGAAGAAATATAGACTTCTGTGCTAGGTGCTACTGAAAAGCAATCTAATGGGGCTGTCATTGGAGGAGGCGCTGAGGGAGACAAATAGGGGGCAGAAGAAGTCTGTGAAGCAAGTGTATGGATTGTATCACACAAAAAAGAATGGCTTTGTCACTGTTAGTAGCAGAAACATGAAGAGGCTTAAGAAAAGTGAAGTGGCCCTTGAATTTAGCAAAGAAACAATATTTAGTGACTTTGATGAGGGTAGTTGTAGTGGAGGGAGTGAAAGCTAGATTCAGGTGTGTCAAGGAGAGGGGTCAGACAAAGTCCTTTCTTTACAATGCAGCAATCCTGGAGGCTCTGCTATAATACACTGAGCATCAGCTGTGGAAAATGTATCGTAGATGTTATAGAAGGTTTAACGGTAGAGGTTTAAAAGAGAGATTACAGTGAAGTAAAAGAAGAGCAGAGTCTAAGGGAGTTATAAGGCTGCAACAAGGTGGATAATACTGTAAAAGTATGGTTATTGATAATAAAAAGGTTCAAGAGATTCAGTCTCCATTATTACTAAAATGCTTTATTACACTTATGCATTTATAAGATGTACAATATTATAGAAAATGAGAAAAAGCAAGACGGCGCTTCCACCCAAGTACCCACGCTGGTATATATAAAAAAAAATATTATAGAAAATGTAGAACAAAAAAACTCCTGAAATGGTTAGAGGACATTTACATAGAGTACATTTGTTTTGTGTTAATGAAAATCTGCTCAGCATATGTGCTGTATTGTGCATCTCAAAATAAAGGCTTCTTCTCTATACTCTGTACTACATGCCATGTCTAATTAATTCGGTTGCTTTATTGTAACTGTTGCTGCATTGTCTTGCCAAATTTAGGCAGCTGTCTAGGGTGCTGGGCCAGAGGGAAATGGCACGTAGGGGCGCGGTGTCCTTAAAGCTGATGGTGGCTGCTTAATCATCAAGCTGCCACTCTGGTGGTGATAACTTTACCTGCTCAGCTGTTGTTTTCCTGAGAGTTGATGGGCTAAGTACTACATAATAGCAGTGCTGCAGGGTTCAGCTGAGTCCTACCGCAGCTGAGCTGGTCCACGCAGCACCCCACTGATTTGTAGTGCTTAGTCAATCAGCTGTCAGGGACAGGAGACCATTGCCACCTACCAGTAACAGCTAAAGCCATCATCTTCACATGTACATGCTTGATTTCTTGCCTTACAATTCTAAAACTTTAGTTGGTTGCTATTTGCAGAGATATAGCTATGACACTTCTCACAGGAGATTAGGAACCAGACGAAGTTTATGAAGGGACCTGATCCAGATAATTGGCCATAGACTTGTTTGCAGTCCAGCTGTCAGTGAGGTACACTAATCCAGAGCTAAGTTTCACGTATTTCTGAAAAGGGGTATTAATAGTCAGGGCACAGGGCTTCTGGTGAAATTTGCATAAATTGCGTCATTAAGCCCCGCCCCTTGCAGGCCTCTTTGGCTTCACTCCAGGATCTCCCTGAGGGAAGCTATGAAAAGTCAGAAACCCTGTGATAGTCACTTCTTACAATCAAATCACTTGCATGGAACAACTGACAGAATCTGCAATGCTGTGGATTTGTGTTTCACCTCTGGATTTTTACACATACCTTGCAAAAAAAAAATGAATATATATAAAAAAAACTTGAGATACCTCAATAAAGCAGTTAGCTTTAGTGCTTGCCAGTCTAGTGTCAGTTATACCAACTGGCATGTGGTCTCAGGGCGCGATGAGCTGCAGGAAGTTCCTGCTAACAGCTGTTGTGAAGAACACAGAGCTTGCAATCCCCCAGTAGCTGCTCTGTGTAACTGCAGCGGCAGCTGATAGCAGGAACCTTCTTTTGTGTGCTGCAGCTGAGGAGCAGGGGGGATGGGCGTCTCTCCAGCCTGGGACCCCTATGCAATATTTTTTATATATGAATGAATAAATTATGTTTCTGTTTTATTTTAGTTTAATAAACAGTAGACTTTTGCCAGCCTGGCTGGTGGAACCATAAAGAGTACTATGTTGTGAAAGTAACACACCTTAGCCTAGATCAAGGCTGTCATGTCTTACTATTCACCTGTATGTTCTAAGAAACACCTACATTTTTATTTTAATTCTAGTGCAAAATCCTTTTTTGTAGCTCCCAACACATGGAATCTTACCTTTCTTATTACCATGACTGTCAATTAAATCGATGAAATCCCCGGCACAATGGCTGTCTTTCAGAAGTAGACATAGCTGAAAGTCTCTATTTTGAATAGGCACCCAGTTTAAGATTTTTTTTTCTGAATGGTTAAGTATGCCTATTGGCACACTCACCCATTTATTTTCAGAAGCGCCTCCCGCAGGACCCACCTCACCAGCTGCATGCCTCAGACAACACTGGTAAGATGGGACTTTTAGTGTTAGGGGGGGTTAGGGTTAGGCTCTGGGGAAGGGAGGGTTAGGGCCTTGGAAGGGGAGGGTTAGATTTAGGATTAGGCTGAAGGGAAGGGAGGGTTAGGGTTAGGCTGCGGGGAAGGGAGGGTTAAGGCCATGGAAGGGGGGGTTAGATTTAGGGTTAGGCTGTGGGGAAGTGAGAGTTAGGGTCAGGCTGCGGGGAAGGGAGGGTTAGGGTCAGGCTGCGAGGAAGGGAGGGTTAGGGTCAGGCTGTGTGAAGGGAGGGTCAGGGTAATAGAAGGGGAGCGTTAGTGTAAGGATTAGAAAAAGGGTTGGGGTCAGAGTTGATATTTACCATTCCGAGCACTGTATTCAGTGCTACGGGGATAGATTGCTTTGCCTCTTCGAGCCAGAAGCAATCGATTTCACAGCCAGTTCGGAAATAGCTGGGAGAGAACGGCCCTATAGCAATACGGTCGTTCTCGACAGGGACCCACACAATTAAATCTCTATTTAAAATACAACTTGCTTTAGGCTTCAGAAAAAAGGTTAACAATAAAATATATTGGATGCTAACATTTTACAAAATAGCTGTTACTTGGAGATAAAACATTGAGCTACTATTATACCAATTCTGCTGCATATTTGTACATTTGCTTAGATTTGCAGGCCTTTAAATAGAAGCTACTGATGCAATATTGGAATTGTGCTATGAAGCTATGCATTGCCCTGTCTACCTAAATTAACTTTATTGCTGAAGTTTTTTTTGTTCATTTAAATTACATTTGCTATAATTTGCATAGTACTGGATTACAAGTGATTTTTGGACTGTGTTTCAATGAACTTTTTTTCTTTTATTCATTTTGTCATTTCATTTTGCTGTGATTATCGTTTAGTATTGTGTTGCTCTATGTATTTTGATGGTGCATGTTAATAAAAATAGTCCCAACTCATGGTTGAGATTCTAATTGCTATAGATGTAATTCCCCTAAAGCAGATTTAGTCCGCTGTCCCTGGTCCTGTTCAGTGATAAAAGAATTTGGAAGGAGGTACAGAACTACATTGACATCTTGCTCCATACAACCTTCACAGTGACAATTGCCTGGGTAGTTTTTTTACCATCTACAATACACCAATGCTTCAAAATAGGTGAAAGAAAACTGTTACTTCTGATTGCTGCTGCCTCAAAAAAGCAATTCTATCACAATGGTATGGTTACCAGTCATCTAGATGTTTCAGGTAGACTGGACAGAGACAAGCTATGGCAAAGAGTGAAAAACTAGTGCATTCATGAATAGAAGGCTAATCTACATTCAAAAACTTCCAACCCAAACTAAGACGCTTCAGAAAAGTTTCTGGATTACTTCCTTGTACAACTTACACAGACAGGTCTTGCTCCCTTTTAACATATTTTATCTATGTATGTTAAGATGCATATAAAACATACCTTTCCTCAACAATGTTTCTATCCCCATGTTCTGCACTGTCATATTCCAGAACTACAATTCAGTTTCCACTTCTCTAATGCTACTTTCACATCACCAACTCTGAAAAACCCTGGTTTTTAGACCCGGGTTTTTCCGGGAAAGAAGTGCAGAGTCAAAAAAAAAGACACCTTTTTAAACACCAAAAACCCGGGAAATTCCCTGGTCAGAGCCTTTCACAATTACCAATGAATTTCCCGGGTCTGCCCTGTCTAGCAACTGTCAATCATTGTAGAAATGAGCTCTTATTGGCTGCTTCACTTGTGCTTTTACAGTGAATCTCATTGTTTTAATGGACTTGAAATTAATGCAGAAATGGCAACATTGATTTTGACATTTGAAGTATTGCTTAAAAAAGGGAAAAACCTTTTAAGATTTTATGTGCTTTATTTATGTTGCACAGGATGACAGGGCATGCTGGCACTTGTGGTTCTCCAAGCACTAGCATGTCCTGCCATCTTGGGCATGCTGATGATTGTAGCATTACAAGCATCAGCATGCCCTATACTTTGCTAATGTTTTTTTTGCGAGATCTGACGCTACAAACAGATTTGTTTACTGTTGCCATAGCAACAGTAGGCAAATCTCACCAATCGGGAGGCAATGTGAAAAACCCAGGTTGCAAAATAACCCTGGACCTTTCACATCACCACCCTTCCCGGGTAGGACCTGGGAAAAACCCTTCTTTTGACCCAGGTCGAAAAACCGGGTCTTTTGACCCAGGTCGACCGGAAGTACCCCTTTCACAACACCACCAAATACCCGGGATTTTGCAGAGACCCAGGTTTTTTGTGAAAATCCTGGGTATTTGGTGGTGATGTGAAAGTGATATTACTGTACACTTTGCTCTTTTCCTCTACAGTGCCTTTTCAGCAAAAGGGGAAACTTAAGTCTGTCCCTGTAATTTGCACAGCTATATTAGCTGCAAATTGACGTAGCTGCATCATTTGCTGAATGCCTGCTGCAAACTGTCAGCAAAGGATATGGTAGTGTCACTTAGTAACTTTTGCGACTGCGCTACTGATGCAGCTGAGCAATACCCCATATCAGGGGTGAGCCTGTCTGCTTTAGGCACCAGGGCTAATTTTTAGGGCCGATGTAACCCGGTAAGCGGGATAAGAGTGGCCCGGGTTGGGGGGGCGCCAATCCAGAGAAGAGCTTCCCTCTGCCACAATCTCCCACTGGTCCCGTCGCCAGACAAAAAAAATTACAAAATAATTAAGTTCCTTACTGAATATAGCAGTCCCGGGATCCAGCATCCTCCTTCTTCTGTCCTGGCTCCTTCCTGCTCCCTTCTCACTAAACGCCGGGTGTGACGCCATGACGTCCGATGTTATTAGTGAGGAGCGTGCAGAGAGGAGCCAGGACAGAAGAAAGAAGCGCTGCAGCCTGCAGAAAGAAGGTAAGTAATAGCACAAGCAGGGTCATGTAACGTTCATCAAAGGGGGGCACAAGCAGGGTGATGATGATAAAAGGGGGCACAAGCAGGGTGATGATAAAAGGGGGCACAAGCAGGGTGATGATGATAAAAGGGGGCACAAGCATGGTGATGATAAAAGGG
>WWET01000239.1:81692-100659 GCA_011038615.1 Limnodynastes dumerilii | reverse complement strand
GCTACTAAAGAACATGGGAGATGTACAACATTCCCCATCTCACCTCATCCTGCACAATTAGCAGTCAGAAATAAGAGAGGAAAAGAATAAAGAATAATAACGAGAAAAGAAAGAACGGAAACAAAGAGAGAAGAAGAATGAGATGAAGAATGAGAAACAGTATGGAGGTAAGTAAAACGTATTGATATAATAGAGTTTCATAGGGTTTTATCTACCTGTTTAAATTCAGTGACAAATTGTATCACCAAAAGTGAAGCACACTCAAAAAGAGAAGCTACATGTTTGTCAAGCATAGTATATGTCAGCTTATTTGTATAAAGAGGCCTGCATATACTGGATTAAGGCAATTTTATCTATATATTTAAATATGTGCTCAATCTTAGTATCTGAGTGGTCAATTTGCTTAACATACCCTTAAAGCTATCTTTTAAACACAATAGTTTCTAGAATACAGGAATCAAAAGTCTATGTATGATTAAGGAGACTACTGTAAATAATGAACAATGCTGCATATTGCTAGAATGTTTCCTTAACATGATACCATAAAAAAACTTGTTGGACCAGATTTGTATTGAACATCAACAACATGGAAAGTCCCTCTGACCAAAGCCAATAACTGCGTGATAAAATGTATTAATTAGGTACAAACACGGGAAAAACACAGATACTTATATCCTGATATTGTAGGTCATAGTTATTTCTATAGCTACAGTATTCATTTTACATAGACTCTGCACACCATTGCTTCCAGCTAACAATTTGTACAATGGATTTTCAGATTGTATTTTTATGCTGCCCTTTCAAAACATGAAATAACTTCTATTCAGATTTGGTGAAGGGTCCTCAATGTACATAAGAACATGGAACATAAGAAAAGAAAAATGAAATAACACAATGGAATGGCGTCCAGAATTATTTAGCTAGTTAACTCCATTACCAAATGGAAATCTTTATTAAACATCCAAGTCTATCGTCAAGTGTTCTGGTTTTATGGCACATCAGTATTTGTTTTAGACTGATGAATTGAGAAAAGTAATATTCTGTTCATGAGAAAGTTAGCAACACAAGCACCATGATAACAAGAAACACATGAAAGGCTAAACATAATAAAAAATTAACACAAAAATATAGTTTCTTTATGTCATCCTATGCTGACAGAATGACCTGTGGCATTGTTTCCTAGTCTACCCATATCTGGAATTATGGAGTAATACACATAGGTAACTTGAACTGACACATGATTCCCAGCTGTCCATGGATCTGCTAATGTAGTTTTAGATTCTGGTATAAGTTTTTTGTCTACTGTTAACACAACAAAGAAGTTCTTAAAAACTTACAGACACAAGAAATGTTTGCAGATAGACCTGTGGGAAATGTAAAAAAAAGGCATCTACCAACTCCGTGGTATAGTAATATATAGAATTATAGTAATATACTGTATATGAAGAAAACTGAAATTTATAAACAATGTTGTTTTGAATACATTTGAGTTGATTAAGCATCTACAATATTCTGCTTTAAACCAGGTCACAAATTAGTAAATTCTGGTAGCTTATATTTTCTTTACACAATAATGTCAAGAAAACGCAAAGAAAAGCATCCAAACAGGAATGTGAGGAGTGTTAATAGTGCTATGCGGATAGATGAAAGGTATCAGTCATATGTTCTGGTCTTTTTGGTCTAAAATTATTAGTAAGGCCCAGTCAGCCTGAGTTGAAATCGGTGAGTCAAGATATTTAGGGATTGTAAAGAAGACCTAATTCCGAAATGAGTGTGGTTCGCCGGTATGATGGTCTTCATTTTGAAAGACTATCATACTATCATACAACAGCTGAATGCAGACTGCTGGCAACTGCCTAACCCTAACCTTCCCCTTCTTCAGCACTACCCCTAAACCTCCATGCCCCACAGCCTAACCCTAACCTTTTACCCGCCACAGCTATTGGAGATGGGGAAATAGGTTCTTGTTCCCAATAGCAATTGGGATTTGTTTACTGTTGCATTTGTTTACATTTTGGTTTAATTGAATTTACATTTTAAATAAATCTTAAGCTATATTTTTAGTATAAAGGCTTATAAAGCTAAATTGTACATACCCTTACCACAAAAAATAATGATCACAGAGACAATCTATGCGTAAATTATTTAAGAGTATAATTATGAAGTGCAGTTTAATGATAATGCAGTACTACATTTGTATTAAACTTTATAGAACTGAAAAAAGTATTATCAATTATCAATCCTGTGTGTTGTACTGAACACATGGAAGTATCTATTCAGAGAGTAGGCACAAGATATTCTACACATATTCTTATATAAAACAGTAAATAAATATTATGATATAAGTGAGGTTATTTCAATGGATCATATTTGTAAAATGACATTATGGCTAGATAACAAAAAAGTAAGATGTCTCAAGAAAAAAATCTTAGTTAAGTTATTGGTCATACATTCAACTTTATAAGAATAAAAACCAGGCATATGTTTGGGATAATATTGGAAAGTAAGAGATGGGTTTCCACAATTTGATCTAATACAACATCAGGCGGTTCATTGAAAGCTATTTTATTTTTATCAGTGCTTTAATGTTTGGGGTGTAGACACCAATTTTTAAAAGTGAGGCGTCCCTGGGATCCACAAAATTTTGAGCTTAGTCTCTCTCAAAATTGGCATTGGGTTTTATAATGCTTTTTCGGGAAGAACAGCAATTGCTCCCCATGTGTATCCCACTGAAAGTATACAAGCATCATGACTGTAACACTAGTAGTTTCTGCCTTTGTAGGTTGTAGATGCTACACTTGAATGTTACTTTTACTGATACAGTATGTGCAATTGCAGTACCTGTATCATCACTAAATAATAGAACATAAACAGTGTATTAAAACATACTTAACTGTATAAACATTACAAATTTATTTTGGTGTTTGAGCTACACAACATTTTGCATAATAGTTGTAGCTTGGTAGTACTGTCTTCAACACACTGTGGTGACATCCATTTTTGCTGAATAGTATACAGTCAATCAGTGCCGTTTCTAGACCTAGCAGAGCCCAGGGTGGGGGGAAATTTTGGCGCCCCCCCCCAAAAAACCCCCAAAAACTTAAATAAATAAATAAATGTATACATACACTGTGGGGGTTAGGAACTTGATCCGGAAAACTCACATAGGCTGCGGCTCTCACAGGCGCCGGCCGCATCACATAACAGATGTGGCCGACACCTGTGAGAGCCGCGGTCTATGTGACCACTGCAAGGGGGAGGGCTGAAGGAAGCGCCCTTTTTGTTATCTAGGGGAGCGCCCCGTGCCATCGCACGACCCGCCCGCCCCTAGAAACGGCCCTGCAGTCAATCAATTCCACAGAGCGTGCAATATCTAATATTTAATATTCTGATTCTTATAGATGTTCAATAATCCTGGATGGTTGTTGTAGCTGTATATCCAGAAATGTGGTTTAAATGTTACTTTAGGGATTGATTTGCAGTCCTTTTTCATCTTACTCAATGTATTATAATTAAATAACATCACTGATTATGGGGCATATTTGTCATTGATGGTAACTATATAACATTCAGTATTTATACTTTCTTTTTCCCTCTCTCTGTATACACCATTATTTATGTTACCACATGTCTAACTGCTAGAGCTGCACCCATTTTCTTCAGGAAGAACAGACAAAAGAATTCGTGCTTGGGTGCTACAGCTGACAGCTGCCCTAATTTTAACCCATTTTCTTCAGCTCATTAGACCTGTCACAGGCTGTTATGGTGAGGCTGCAAGTTACAGCAAACTGCATTCATTGTCACTAATTTTTACTGAAGGCTCATAAATGAGTGTTTGTTCCCTTGTCAAATCTACAAAAACAAAGGATTAGGAGAATTTCTCTCAATCTCTATCCGTTAATATTTCTGTTTACCTTATTCTCCAATTAGTAAATAATGTCTGTCCAATTACAAATAAAAGGTTTTTAATAGTTGAGCACATGCAATTAAACATAATTATTTTGATTATTAATAAACTTTATAGCCAACATTATTTAACATTTATTATTTTACATGATTAATATCCAACGTAATTTTATGCTAAACTGGTGGAGACCGTCACCGTGTGTACAGATATAGGTGGTACTGGGATCCTCCATTGGGTGCAGGGTGAGTGCCACGGGCGGCCCCCTTGTCTGCAGGGGCCTGTGTGCACTGCACACTCTGCACCCATGGTAGATACGCCACTGGGCCGGCACCTGTGAGAGCCGTGGTCTATGTGACCACTGCAAGGGGGAGGGCTGCGGGAAGCGCCCTTTTTGTTATCTAGGGGCGCGCCCTGTGCCATCGCACGGCTCGCCCGCCCCTAGAAACGGCCCTGCAGTCAATCAATTCCACAGAGCGTGCAATATCTAATATTTAATATTCTGATTCTTATAGATGTTCAATAATCCTGGATGGTTGTTGTAGCTGTATATCCAGAAATGTGGTTTAAATGTTACTTTAGGGATTGATTTGCAGTCCTTTTTCATCTTACTCAATGTATTATAATTAAATAACATCACTGATTATGGGGCATATTTGTCATTGATGGTAACTATATAACATTCAGTATTTATACTTTCTTTTTCCCTCTCTCTGTATACACCATTATTTATGTTACCACATGTCTAACTGCTAGAGCTGCACCCATTTTCTTCAGGAAGAACAGACAAAAGAATTCGTGCTTGGGTGCTACAGCTGACAGCTGCCCTAATTTTAACCCATTTTCTTCAGCTCATTAGACCTGTCACAGGCTGTTATGGTGAGGCTGCAAGTTACAGCAAACTGCATTCATTGTCACTAATTTTTACTGAAGGCTCATAAATGAGTGTTTGTTCCCTTGTCAAATCTACAAAAACAAAGGATTAGGAGAATTTCTCTCAATCTTTATCCGTTAATATTTCTGTTTACCTTATTCTCCAATTAGTAAATAATGTCTGTCCAATTACAAATAAAAGGTTTTTAATAGTTGAGCACATGCAATTAAACATAATTATTTTGATTATTAATAAACTTTATAGCCAACATTATTTAACATTTATTATTTTACATGATTAATATACAACGTAATTTTATGCTAAATGTAAAAACGAAGTGGTGCAAATTGAATAATTATCAAACTATATTAGTGCATTGTGCCTTCTAACTAATCCTATTTATTTTTAAAATATAGGGTTGTTATACAGATATGCATTCTTGGGGCCAGATTTACTAAGCTGCGGGTAGAAATAAAAGAAAGGAGAAAAGTAGAGATGTTGCCCATAGCAACCAATCCGATGCTAGCTCTCACTTTCCATTTACGTACTAGAGAATGTCAGCTAGCATCTGATTGGTTGCTATGAGCAACATCTCCAGTTTTCCAAACCTGCAGCTTGATATCTGCAGTAAATCTGGCCCTTGGCCAAAAATATACTTATCCAAAGTTCAGCTCAGTTTCTCATTTCTCAATACTTATAATACCAATACTTGGTTTTAGTGACACGAGGAATTAGCTTCACTTGTTGAATCTGTGTATGCAATGTGTCATTACTGCTCTGTATTGATAGTGATTTTTACACTCCCCTTTTGATTCCCTTATCTCTCTACCTCTCATCTGATTTTGTGTGATGCATATTCTGTTACTGATATTTTGCACTTCTAAGGCTTTTAGCATGGATCTGAATCCTCAGGATCCCATCTATTCATGTTGGAAGTCTTTCCGCAGGTGAAAAGAGAGTTGCATAGAGGTGGGAAAGTGGAGGATCTGAATTGTGCAGTAAGGACTGGGTTACACCCCATGGGGCTGATTCAGAGTTGCACTTCCACCTTTTTTTAGGTGCAAGTGTAAACCATTTTTCAAATTAAGGTGTGGTAATTAATTAAAACAATTTTGCATGCAGGGAAAATACATGACTTTTACACATAGAACTACAATACTGCATAGCTTTATGTTTATTCTGTAAAATAGAGCTACACTTGCACCTAAAAAGGTGTAAGTGCAACTCTAAATCAGCCCCTTACATACAACCAAGGTTTCTGCACGTGTATTAACTCTATAAGAGCAAGGGAGTGGATTCCCTTCACACGCACAAGCACGGATGTGAGGATGCGGCTGGGATTTGGCATCTTCTCTCTGCTGCCGCTGCAGTCAGGGCTCTAAGCGACACTAGCGGAGTTCTGGATTCAGTCTAAAACTATTAATTTAAAACATGGAACAGTTCATGGAACTTAGGCACAAATAATTGTTAGTGCAATAGTAAAAATATGGACACATTTAAAAGCGAGGAAGGTGTGTGTCCTAGATGAACTCTAAGGACTGGATCCAGACTTAAAGGCTTATCCCATATGTTAGCATCCATTGCAGATGGCATCCACAAATCCGCACACATAAATGTGGTCGTGTCCCAGGCATTCCTACGTACAGAATTGTTTTCTGTGCCCTTAGGTATTCTGCACGCATCTCTGTATTTAAGTCAGGGTTGCTGACTCTCCCAAAATATCCAGGAGACTCCAGAAATTCAGGTAGTTCTCCCGGTATCCTGGGAGAGCCGACAAATTTCCCACAGAGAGAGAGACAGAGAGACGGAGAGACACAGACAGATAGAGAGGGAGAGCAATGCAGGAATAAGTGGTACTCTGAGGTTTGATAGACATTATCAAAAATTGCTAAAACCTAAGCAGTCATCTGAGTACTTTGCAAAGTGTATAGGAGTGCTGTTCATATGGACCTGTATATGTGTATGGTATGGACATTATACCGCCTTCAATCTACAGCAGTACATACTTCCACTGAACCCACTTATCCTCACTATACATTTATGCTTTCCCCCCCAATCTAAATTGCCACTTAATGTCTTTTACTCTATACCGACATTCCTTATCAGTCTTATATCCCTATAAGCTTTTTTTTATTTTTATTTTACATTTTACCGTTTATTGAATAATTAAAAAACATACAGACATTTCTCCACAAATTAAAAAATTGCATGTACTCAACACTGAAGTGATTCTACAATGTATAGCATACAGATTACAGTAGATAATATTTCCAAGTTAAGATCCCTTTATACAACTGAAAAATATTGGATGCTGAGAAAATTGCAAAACTAAGCAAATACAGTGTAATACCAAGCCCTTACTGTACAATTGCTTACCCCCTATGCATATCACATGGGGGAGTGGGCACACCTGATATCGGCACGTAGCGCAGCATCGGTGAGTTGCAAGGGTAGTTTTCACTGAGCATTATAGCATACATAGCAGATAGATAGATAGATAGATAGATAGATAGATAGATAGATAGATAGATAGATAGATAGATAATGATATTTTTTTCTACATCTGTAAAGTATTACTACAACTACTAGTAATAATAGTAATAATAATTCTCATTATTTTATGCTATCAAATGATGGCCAACAACAAAATGAAATATAGTGACGTTCCCTATAAATTATCTGTAGGTTTCTCTAGAAATTACTTCCTACCTGAAATACTACAAGTCATTCTATTTATAAGCTCTATGGGATTCTCCCTGCTTGACCTCTCTGTCACATGATGTCCAGGAAGTGTGAGAGCGCACAATCACGTGATCACCCCTGCGCTCATCCTCAGCCTCTGTTCTAGCTTTAGGTAACACATCATGTCGGAAGGATGCAGTGTGACGGCTGCATGTGCAGTGCTGGTTGTGCTGCTAACCTGCAGCATCCGTCAACACTGCTGTGCACTGCACACTAAGGGCTCGTTATCTCTGGACCAGATAACCTTCTATAAGGTAATAGGAAGACGCCATACGCCTCTTGTCCATGCATGGCTATTGTAATGACAAGCACACCCCTGTAGTCATTCATTCATTCATGCATTTTTCTATGATGCGTTACACGGAGCATGCCATTCAGTAATTTTGAATGATATAATACAACTGCAAATTTGCTTTCTTCTAACACATGCTTCCACACAAGACAAAGTTATGGTGTAAACACTAAAATTCAGTCAACGATTCATATACATTATGTGTATGTGTTTTTATGTCTGCTTGTGATAAATAGGTAAATAAACCCATGTTGAACAATGTATATTTAATTTCAGGCAAAGCTGTGTGATTTTACACTTTGGATGCAATTATTAGGCTATATGATTGCCTTTATAATACAGTTTTCTTATAGCTAAGTGCAGTAGGAGAGAACCATGATATGTGCATGTCTGACCAATAATATGAGTGTCATGTTCCTTTAAAGTGATTGGTCACTTTAGAGGCAGCTTTTATAGGTGTTCTACAAAACAGGAACAATGTAAAATGTTTTATTATATGTAAATTTATTTACATATAATAAATATATGTATTTATATTTTATTTAATACATTTATGTATTTATGTAAAACTTTTATATTTATTTACAGTTTTTTTATATAGCACCAGCAGATTAATTTTAACAATCAGTATAAACAAGACTGGGAAAAGACAGACTGGGTGGGTAAGAGGGTCCTTGTCACAAGCTTACACTTAATAGGACAGTGAGTTTGACACATGTGCTTATAAAGTAAGTGCTTTATATAAGTGATCCTCAACCTTTTCTCACCCTTGTCACACATAAGCACTTCCCAGAATTCCATGGCACACTAAAAGCAAAAATATACCAAAAAAAGCAGGAATTACATTTAATTATTTTTTATTTGATCAATTTAACATCGCAGCTAATAAAAAATGTTTCTTATAATTAATATTAACTATGTTAGCTTATAACTATAACCAATATTAACTTTTAACGTATTGCCCCTTTCTTCTGTGTCCATTCAGCATCATTGCCCTTCCTCTTTATTTGTATCAAATCAGCCTTATTATCCCCCACCTTGTGTGTGTCCACCCAGCTTTATTGTCCACTCCTTCTTTGTATCCAACCAGCCTTATTGCTCCTTCTTCTGTGTGTCCATTCAGCCAGTCTTATTGCCCCCTCTTATTGTGTGTCAACCCGGCTTTATTGCCCCCTCTTTGTGTCCATTTCGCCTTATTGTCCCCTATTAATTTGTGTCCACCCAGACTTTCTCCATGTCCATCAATTCCCCATTCCCCAACTACTGTCTTTAAGGACCGGATTCAGTCTTTAAGGACCAGATTCAGAGATCCGTGCCTGTGCGATGCGGAATCGCACAGGCTAATTTGACTACAGGCTATTCAAGGATGCACTTCCGTACATCCTATAGCCCACTCTGAATAACACGTAAGGTGATACTCAGAGTAGTATGCGGATGTGCAAGGCACATCCGACTTCTTAAAATCTAGTCGGAGCCTTAATGGCTCAGTTAAAAAAAAAACCCTTCCCCCGCCGCCGCAGCCTATATGTAATAAATAAATAAATAAAGGGCCGACAGACAGGGCATACTGTCGGTAGTAGAACTACGGGCGCAAGCATGCCCATGAATGACAAGGCATGCTAGCGCTTGTAGAACTACTATCGGCAGCATGCCCAGTTCCAAATCTCTACACATGGCCATTTAGTTAAAAAAAAACATTCAGTGCCCGCTCCCTAAAAAAAAAACTCAACGCTCCATGTGCCCCCACAGAAAAAAATGAAATACATTCCACAAGTGGCCCTTAACTAAGACAAACCAATGTCACATATGCCCGAGATAAATACAAAACATTGCCACATATGCGCTACATACATAAAATACCTAGCCAAATATGCCCCTCAATAAAGTAAAAACCATAGCCACATATGCCCCTCAATAAAGTAAAAACCATAGCCACATATGCCCCTCAATAAAGTAAAAACCATAGCCACATATGCCCCTCAATAAAGTAAAAACCATAGCCACATATGCCCCTCAATAAAGTAAAAACCATAGCCACATATGCCCCTCAATAAAGTAAAAACCATAGCCACATATGCCCCTCAATAAAGTAAAAACCATAGCCACATATGCCCCTCAATAAAGTAAAAACTGCAGGACATCCCGACGCTAATGACAGGTTTACTGTCAGTGGGGTGTATTTATACCCTTTGGGCACTGCCACAAGTATCGAGAGAACGAGAATTCAGTTCTCATTTAAATATCCTGGCACACCCACCTTTGCAGTCGGAATCGGATGCTGGCGGATTCCATAAACTCCGCCAGCAATCCGACTTCCTTCCGCACTTAGCGCATACGCAGATCTCTAAAAAAAAAGCATCGCATCCGTGTGAAATTCACACAAATGCGATACTCTGAATCAGGTCCTAAGTGCTCAGTACACTTACCTTTGTCTCTCCCCCGCAGTGTGCTCTGACACTGACCTTAGGTCACGTTAGCATCATTTGGTAGAGCCGCGGCTATGCATAGCACTAGATGGGAATATATAAGGTATTTAAAAAAATGTGTTTTTAATTTAATTACTCAGGTATTGAAGGGTTGCCTCAGGCACAGGATTAAGGGAATATCCAGTGTACCAATAGGCAGAGATTGGTAACAGACTCTTATTAAAATTAGTAAATTCCTAAAAGAAAAAAGTGTAGGTTAGATGTTTCCTGACGGTGTGCTGTGTCCCTTCGTTTCCATGTTTAGTAGTGATGAGCAAACAGATAATGAAAGCAGCATGTAGTAGAATCAACAGACATAAGGTTAAAGCAACCAGTTTGTTGTAATATGTGAAACAGCTGCTCCTGTAGTCAGTGTTGGGCACCTGATTATATTGTCACAGAAAGTGCCACATTCATAGTTAGAAGTACATCCATACCTCCTGCTTGCCAAAGTAACAGACAAGCACTGCCATATGTGGTAGGGATTTTCATTACCCTTTGTGGCATTGAAGTAAATAAAATCCCCTGGAAATTATTTAATTCCTAAGGAAATTACTAAATACTGCCCACTAAATAGCTCAGTTTAGGTGATCATGTAACAGGTACCACACACACACACACACACACACTCTCACACTATTATATAAGATGATTTAAAATAACTAATTTCCGTTTGTTTTTTCACACAAATTCACCCCATCATTGTACTGGGATTCAGGAGATGCTGTGTCACTTTGCAAAAAATGTATTTGTCCTTTATAGAAGGATAATTATGACATTAACACAATAATTTTTTCTCTCACACAGGTTATTCCAAAAACTAGATTTGCTTTGGTGAAGTTTGATACTCAGTATCCATATGGAGAAAAACAGGATGAGTTCAAACAGTTAGCAGAAAGCTCATCGACCAGCAAAGAGCTTCTAGTGGCTGATGTTGGGATTTCAGGTAAACCTAATATAAGTATAAACATGAGAATAAACTGCCCACTGTACTTGATGCATGTGAAAAAAGCGATTAAAACTTTGATTAATGCTTTGTAATTAGAACCTATTTTAGTACAGCAGAGACTATTAAAGTTAACACCTGATTGGTTACCCTTAATTTCACCATATGTTCCTGTGTACTAAAGTTATTCTGAATAAGCTGTTGCATGTTCCCATGATTACAGAATATATGTCTGGTCACTACTTTAGAGTATAAAGAATATTTACTTGCTATCAGATAAATTTCTCTTATTCTTAAGTGATTATGCTTTATGTACAGCGCCTCTTAGCTAATAGGTGCTTAAGTACACATTACAAAGCGATGAGTTGAAAAATAAATCTTGATTTCTATATCCAAAGACAATATTAAAAATATACCTACTTTGCATGATGTAAAACTGGGTTTAAAACAAATGAAAAGAACAGTCTCATGATCTGTAAATGATAACAAGGTCTCATGATCTATATACAAAATAATACCAACTTTACCTTTGTGGCTGTTAATAATTTACCATTGCTCTTATACAAATTACTTCAGGCAGCTATCCAGGTCTGAGGTGTTGATTTATTAATGGCGAACCAATTTCACACTTTATCTTTATCTGCTGCCTTGTGAACTTTGCCTGGGTCTGACAATCTGAATGTATTTCATGTTTGAGGTGTTAGTATATATTGAATCTAGGATTTCACAAGTGCTTATAACAGACTGAACCATTTACTGGGACATGTCCTTTTGTGGCCCCAGTATTTAGTCTCTTTGTATGGCTGCATTAACAGACTTTGATACTATTGTACATGCAAGTCATCTTAGGTTTGTATTCAGAATAAATGATCAGACGTACGTTAGATATGAGAATGAAAATGGGCAGGAGCTGGCATCCCATAGCTGCTTATCAATGTCTCTCACTTCAAAGAACAGCTTTGTTTCTTTACCTCCCTTTTGTCAGTAAGTAATGTTATGTTCTATATTTCTATAGGTAGCTACAAGAAACGTTTATGAGCAGTAAATTAACCATCCTTGTACACATTATCATTTACATAATATAAAAGGTTTAATAGGCATTGAATGGTCACATACACAACAATTTTTATTGTTTTCTAATCCCTCTATTTTATCATTGTTATCCATTGGTAACTAAATGGTGCATTCAGTGGCAGATTTTCTTTCACCTGGGTGTAGTGAGATAAAGGGTCCTTATCAGTTCTTTGGACCGGATCCAGAGAATCCGGCCCGGAAAGCATGCGGGAGTCTGTGTGAACAAGAGAGGGGAATTAACTCCTCTGTCACTCCATTCTCTCATTCCTAACAAGTGTGACTTACTCTGCCATAAGGCAGCTTTAAGTCACACTTGCGGATCTCCCTGTACAATTTACATGCTTTGCGGGCGAAGGGGAAGCACAGCCCCTTCTCCACTTATATGCCATCAAAAGGAACGCATGCGCCCTCCAGTCTATTTAGTCCGCTTACGCATCTTGTGTGTGTAAGTGGCTATCAAATGATATCTCGGCATGCAGCCCTTTGTTATTATTCCTTAATACATCTCATTTCAAGACAATTTTTGTAACTATAGACAACTGGAGTACTGTAAAACAGGCTTTGGTGACTAGACTATGGCAGTTCTTTAGAGTAAGCTCCACTTTTCTTTTTGTCGCAGTTTAGGATGAGACAATGGGACTGATACAGAGTTTTAGATATTCTGAGGTGTGTGTTTCTATGAAAACACGCACCTCTGAATTGCCCGTAGTAAAAACAGGCAAAAAGCAGTCGAGCATTAATTGCCCTGAACGCAGGCATGAATTTATTTATTTTTTTATTCCAAAATTAACCCCATCACCCCTGTTCTAAGCACCCCCGAAAAACTCTGTATACTCTGTATAATACTGACTGTTTACAGCAATTGCATAAGTTGTGGGTGCTTCCATATTAGAATTATACCTACGTAAATGATCGTGCAATAAGGAATTGAAGATAAAGAAAAGAGAACTCAAGTTTCTGTAATATGACATGTAGAGGTTTCTATGTTTTGGTTGGGATGCAATTGCTGGTCTTGCTGGCCCTATTACGATCATGATACAGCAGCCAGCTGATTGGCGGCTGCATCATTGTTCAAAATAATCTAAAGAACCTATTCCCCATTCTCAATAGCTACAGGTCGGGGTGGGTAAATTAGGGTTAGGCAGCAGTGGCTATAAGGTTAGGGCTTAAGGGACTGTTAGGGTTAGGCTGTGGGTCATGAAGGGTTAGGGATAGGATAGGGTCAAGGAAGATTAGGAAGAAAAAAAAAATTTCACTTTCAACTGATAACTCTTAACGACTTCTTCAAGAGTTGCATCACGTCTGCTTTCTACAATGGAGACAGTCTCCATTTATTGTCTTTCGCCAAAAAATAAAATAAAAATAAAAACGACAAAGCAAACCCATTTTGGTGGTTGTTTTATTTTCTTTATTCCTTCTGAGAGACTAAATGGAAAGTGTTACAAAGAAATGTGAGGTGGAAGTTCAATTCCGGATTGTTTCAGTTTTTAGTTGTTCATCTGCAAAAGTGTAGTACAGGTACAGTTAAAACTTGAATTCATTGTTTATAAATGAACAATAGATACATCTCATAGACAAGGTGTTTTTCCATGTCTGCAATTTTCTTTAAACCTCTTTTCTCTATAGGCCAGAATAGGGAAATCATTGCAGATGATCTCCCTCACCCCTTTGGATTGACACAATACAGTGATTTCATCTACTGGACTGACTGGAACCTTCACAGCATAGAAAGGGCAGACAAAGTTAATGGAAAGAACCGCACATTGATCCAGGGTCGTCTGGACTTTGTAATGGACATCCTGGTATTTCATTCCTCTCGACAGGACGGCTCCAACGAATGCATGCAGAACAATGGACACTGCGGTCAGCTCTGTCTTGCTGTGCCAAATGGATACAGATGTAGTTGCTCGTCTCATTACACTCTGGACTCCAACCACAGGAACTGCAGCTGTATGTACTAATAGTCCGTTATGTTATTTACTGCATGTCTATTATGTTCTCATGTTAACTTTTCCCTACTAATACCAACAACATTTAAATATCTAGCTATTAATAACGCCATTTTGTGACTTGTTTGGGGTTTTAAAAGACATCTATTTTTAAGACGTATCAATAAAGTTTCCACTTTTTTATATAAATGTGCAATTTTGCTATAGTAGCTGTTAAAGGAGATGAGTGCACACAAATGGATCCCGCTGTTCTCTCCCTATGATTAAATTGCAATTTATTTGGGAACTAAGTAGAACCCAGGGTAAAGTATCTAAAAAAAAAATACATTATACATACAAAAACCCTGTTTGAAAGTCAGTAAGAGTAGTCCTGGCCACGTGTGGCAGCCTAACGGCAGCCATTTTCTTATAGCCTGCTTTTATCAGCAGCGCTGATGTCATCATTAGGCGCCAAAGCCTGTTTAAACTTCTGGCGCCAGGAATCACAGGCTACAAGCTGAAGAATCACTGATTCCTGATATTAAAAACGGCATTATGGCAGAGAAAATTACCTCAAAATCAGGGTAAGCCTCTCCACAATGTTTTTATTACTTTCTTAAGATGTATGGTGAACATTTAGTTAGCTACAACTCTATTATAGGTCAGATTCAAGCAAGTCTGGTAAATCCACTATGGAATCTAATTTCAAACATAAGAAAATTCATCTGGCAAAATGCACAATGTGGAAGGCCCTACTACCAAAAAATTCTATAGGATCAGCATGTAAAAATTGTAGAGCAGCGCAGCAGCAGCAGCCGTCCCAGCATGCTGAGCTAATAAAGCTCATGAAAGAGACCTTTACGACAAAGGAGGATCTGAGGAAACTGAGTGCAAAACGCTCAAGGTCGGTACTCAGAGGTTGGTGTAACAATTTAGAAGGAAGCACATTAGATTGAGTCAGGAGATTATCCAAGATATACAACTTGGAATTGAATTAATCTGCGAAGCATTGCTGGACTGGAGTAAGGCTAGCAGCAAGGTCAGCAGCGGCAGCAACAGTTACAAGGTCGGCACTGTGGCTAAAACCATGGGCCGCCGATGCCCAGTCTAAGAACAGATTACTCACTATTCCTTTTCAAGGAGACTATTTATTCGGAAAAAACTTAGATGATATCATCGCAAAATCATCTGGGGGTAAGTCAACATGGCTACCCTAAGACAGAACACAGAAAAATAACTTTTACTACAAAAACTACAGATCAGCATCTAATGAGTTCAGAGAGGCAGAAACTTCAGGAGAAGAGGGTGAACAACTACATCAGAACACGTCATTTCAAGATGGAGTCATTGAGGTCGATTGTCACGAACCTGAGAGTGGGGTTTTTTCTTACAAAAATCGAGAGGTCGATTGTCACGAACCTGAGAGTGGGGTTTTTTCTTACAAAAATCGACTTAAAAGACGCTTACCTCCATGTACCCATCGCAGAAAATCATCAGAAATATCTGCAGTTTTACATTCTAGGAAAGCATTTCCAATTCCGTGCCCTCCCCTTCGGACTGGCCACCTCTCCCCGGACCTTCACGAAGGTGCTTATTATGCTTATAGCCAAAATAAGATTGGAAGGTATAGAAGCCTGGGCGACATTTTAATCGCTGCACCCTCAGAATATCTTGCAATATTGCATACCTAGAGAGTTCTAGAAATCTTAAACTCTCACGGATGGATTGTGAACACAGAGAAGAGTTGTCTAAAGCTAGCTCAAACCATTCAATACCTAGGAGCACTAATCAACACGGTGCAAATGAAGCTAACACTATCCACAGAGTGCAGGAAACTGAGAAAAAAGAAAGCAGCCTCAACGAAGTGCTGTCTGCAAGCCTTAGGACTGATGTCCTCGGCGATAGGAAATACAAGCTGGGCAAGACTGCATACAAGAAGTTTTCTGCTAAACTTCCTCTCACAATGGAACGGGGATCCAAAGCATTTAGGTCAAAGGATATTGCTTTCAAACAGCGCAAATCAAGATCTGCAGTGGTGGTCAAACACAGTCAGGCTACAGCAAGGGAAACTCTACCTGTAGTGACTACAGAAAGCAAGCTGTAGTCACTACAGATGCCAGCGCATCCGGTTGGGGCGCAACATGTGCAGGATTGATGGCACAAGGATTGTGGGATCGAGACACAAGCGACCTTCACTCCAACATAAGGGAATGCAAGGCTGTATTTCAAGCATGCAGACACTTTCAAGCCGAACTCCAAGGAAGAGAAGTCCTGGTGAGATCAGACAACAAACCAGTCATGCCATACCTAAACAAACGGGGGGCACGAGAAGCAGGTCCCTGATGGAAGAAGCAAAAAGAATCCTTTATTGGGCGTAAAAGAACACTCTGGGCATATCAACCATATATATATAGCTAGAAAACCTCAGTGTACTTCTTAAGCAGGCACCAACTCCTTCCGGGGGAATAGAAACTAGATCCCGAAGTTTTCCAATGAATATCAGACAAATGGGGACAACCGGAGATAGATCTCCTAGCATCCAACAGGAACGCAAATGTTTGCAGGTACTTTTCAAGATACCGGGACCGGTGGTCCGAAGGAGTGGACGCCCTATCCCAACCCTGGGACTTCAGGCTAGCTTACGCCTTTCTTCCAGTACCGCTTATCTCAAGGTTTCTAGCAAAGCTAGAAGAAAAGATATCAGTAATAACAATTCTGCCGTTTTGGCCCAGAAGGCCGTGGTTCTCAAGGGTTCTGAGTCTAGCTATAGACGAACCTCTAATTCTAAAGCGATAGTAACACTGCTGCAACAAGGGTCTCTATACCATCAAGACCCAGACAGCTGGAGGCTGCCGGCATGGTTACTGAGACCAGGTACTTAAAAAAAATCAGGGTTTTTCTGCTAAAGTGGCGGACACACTTTTGAAAGCCAGGGAAAATTTTATCTGTGCAGCCTACCATAAAATATGGAAGAAGTTTGTCTTTTGGACAAGAGAGAACAACTTGAAAATTTGGAATATCCCGGTAATATTGGACTTCCTCCAAACGGGACTAGGCAAAGGGCTTAAAACAGCCTCTATTAAAGTACAAATCTCTGCCCTTAGTGCGATGCTGGATACGCAATTGGCAACTAACAGATATATAATGAGGTTTGTACAAGCAGCAAGTAGAGTTTGGCCCGCGTTGCGCTTTCCCATTGCGCCATGGGACCTTAACATAGTCTTGGATGCCCTCATAAGACCGCATTTTGAGGATACAGAGGACATTTCTATGAAATACGTAACACTTAAAACAGTATTCTTAGTGGCAATAACATCGGCCAGAAGGGTCTCAGGCTCTGTGGTCCAAGGAACCTTTCACTAATTTTGTGTGTGGTGTTGCGCACCAGCCCGGAGTTTCTCCCAAAAGTGGGAAAATGGGAAAGAAGAGAGACTTCACCGTTTAGACTTAGTTAGAACTCTAAGAGTTTACTTGGATAGAACAGCAAGGTTTAGGAAATCAAAACAATTGTTAGTACTCATGGAAGGGGTGAGAAAGGGATACGCAGCATCCAAACCCACCATTGCGAGATAGATAAGAAATTGCATCCTGGAGACATATAAAGTTAGAGGTTTAGACCCCCCTAGGGGGTTAAGGCCCATTCCACTAGGTCATGAGCAGCCTTCTGGGCAGAGAAAGGATCTGCATCAGCGGAGGAGATCTGTAAAGCGGCAGGGTGGGCATCGATTCATACCTTTGCCAAACACTACAGGGTAGACATTCAGGCCTCAGTGGAAGCGAGTTTTGGTAGGAGTGTCCATAGTTCTGCCCTATAGAGCTCCATTATTTTATTTTTACTTTTTGTTAATACCTGGTCAGGTATCCTTGACCCTTGACAAAGCCTTGTGGGCGAAACGTGCGTCGGGTGGTGTGGCCCGACAGCTCCTCCTATCCTGTACCTTGTGACCGGAGTGCATCAATGAGGCTCTCTTCTGTTCGTAGCTGCCGGATGTCTCTGCAGTATCTGTGGAACGCTGCTCTCGTGTAAGGTAGAGTAGGGTGAGATACTACTCGGAAGAGTGAAGCGTGTCCTTGCGGACACTAAAGTTGTGGATGAGGGTTTCCCTGATCACCTTTAGTATAACGAGCTCCGTTTCCCCCCCAGTGCCTTATATGAATTACTCCTGCCTGTCAACACTAAGTGGATATTGTTACATTGTTTTCAACTATTGATCATACCTGCAGGAGGACACAATGTTATGCATGGCATGTTTTGTTTCTATTTCGCCCTTATGTTGTTTTTAACGATGTATTAATAAAGTAATATTGTTTTAAAGAGGAAGCAACGTTGTCTTGATATATTGAGAGTGCACTTGGTATACCCCTGGGGGTATTAGCCTTAATTGGTATTGTATTCCCCACTGTGTGTTTTGTATCCCTTAGTTAAGTTTGAACCCAACCCTGGACTAACTGGACTCGAAGATTGCTGTTCACAAGCGGAAACCAACCAACATGAGGGAGCTGGAATAGTTTTGCCTTGATGAATGGGCAAAAATCCCAGTGGCAAGCTCATAGACACGTATTCAAATCAACTTGCAGATGTAATTGCCGCAGTAGGTGGCTCTACAAAGTACTAACTTTAGGGGGTGAATAGTTATGCACACAGAACTTTTCTGTTTTTTTTATCCTATTTGTTGTTCGCAAACCTTCAAACAATCCATTTAAATTTCAGGTTGTGAGGCAAAAAAACATGAAAAATGCAA
>WWET01000239.1:65117-75210 GCA_011038615.1 Limnodynastes dumerilii | reverse complement strand
TATAATATATATTCACACACACACACAACATAAAAGAAGGAAGAGGGCGCTTCATGGTGCAGTACAAAATTTACTAGGGTCACAGGATAAAAGTACAAACGTATCAGAGGTAGTGGAATCAACGTTAAGTGATTCAACTAGGCGTGATCGGCTAGGAATGCGATCCGTTCGGTGTCCCAAACAAGGCACACAGACACTCAGTTCAAAACACGTGGTTAGAGGTAGCGATCAGACACGGGCGCCAGAGATAAGGTCCGCCCCTATGCGTTTCGTCAATGCCATCAGGGGGTGTGTTCTTTAGCATACACATACACATCAGCCTTTATCCACAATATAACTATACTGAGGTCGCTTATCCAGCTTTTCCTTTAGGTAAGACACAAAAAAAAGTTTGACAAAATGAGCACTCATAAGGTTTCATGGAAAAAATTCCATTTGTAAAGTATGCATCAGCTATTATGGGAGGGGATCAGCCACTGATAACAAATTAGTAATAGCACGATATCAATCTATGCCAAGTAAATACATTATTTGGGTAAGCTAACCTTTCAGCTTCAAGGCATCCAATACTGATGAGACCCTTACTTCTTACAAGTAGTTTAAGGCAGCTTGCGTGTTGTGACCTGATTGACCTGATATCACGTTAGCATTTGGCTCAGTTATTGAAGTTCTACTCCATAAAAAGAAAATAGTATTTTGCTGTAAAAGACAATGCTCTACGTTTGATGTTTTGTAGATATTTTAGTATGAGTGAATCCTGTGTGGTTTTTTTTTTATAGTTTTTTTTATTAAAGATTTTCCAAAAATGACAAAAGGGTAAACAGAGGAAAGAAAGAGTATAGAAAAAGGGGGAGAAGGTCAATGGAGTACACAGTGACATGAACACTAATTTGTCACAACCCTGGTGTAACCAGAGGCTGCATAACTTATGTGAGACAAGGTGGTATTTAAAAACTGACCACCTGGTCTGTTCTGCAATGACTAATTCACCCTGTTCACCTCAAATATGACTTATTACAGATTCTATGTCCTGTTTCTCAAACCATGGGCCAGATCCTGGGTGAGGTAGAGTTGGGGTGGTCAAATGTGTTGCAAGGTGTGTTTGTGAGCTGCAAAAGTCTTATAGTGCCCCAATATTCACTAAAGTAGATTCAAGAAGTTTAGGTGAAGACTCATGCGCATCAACAAACTGAGCTGTAGAAGTCTGTGGTACTGGGTAGTTGTGCAGGCCAAATAGCGGTTGTTGTGGGATTAAGTTTGAAATCAGCGATGCGGATAACATGGAGGATGAGACAGGCCTACTAGATTTGGCCTACTAAAGTCCAATAGAACAGATAGGGAAGGTAGGGACACAGTTCTATTCACAGAATTAGACCTCGCCATAAACACCAGTAACAATGGCATTGATCTATGTAAGAAATTCTTAGACCTAGAAAAACTACTTGGGAAAGAAAGTAAATTATGGTGGGACACATACACCCTTGAATGGTATCTCACACACCATACTATACCCAAAGGATTATGCATAAAAAAGAAACCAGCATACAATTTGGAAGACAATGATTTAATGGAAAAGTGGAACAACATCCTGAAGAACTGTTCTCTCAAACTCATTGACCTCCTACTCAACCATAACCACACAAGACTCAAGACACTAGCCACGAAAATAGAGAATCTAGATCAAACACTTACACTCTTCAAAGAACTCCCAGCCTACCAACAATTAGAGACAACCCAGAACAAGATCAAGAGTAAGGAACTCAAGATCATAGAGACCAAAAAACGCAAAGTACTCAGAGACAGTCTAGGCCTTACCTCAAAACACCCTAAGAAAACGAAACCAAACCCAACAATAACGCACTAGCAACCAACATCACCAAACGCAAGAGAACCAACAAGTCCTAGCAACACTATCACAAAAAATTCCCCCATACCTCTAACACCCAAGCAGACAACACCACCCAGTGGACCCACCTCCAAAACACCGAGAACTCTCCAGCCAACTTCAGAGACAGATGTAGAAGACACTACCACAGACCTGGACTCCACCGACACACTATCAGTATACGACACAGAGGTCAATACCGAATACACGAACCGCATACTACAATCATTCGAACAAGGTTGGCTAGACCTGAACCTTACCAAAATTTACCATCAAGAAGATGCAGGCACAGACACACTGACAAACCACGACGCCTCTCAAGAACCAGAACAAAACCCAACCAACACAGACCAGACACTAAGCACCCAAGGCGCTACAGACAACACACAGGGCGAGATGGGCACACCTATTTTTAGGACCAAATTTAGGGATCCCCTTCACCATGGAAATACTAAACACCCCAAAAGAAAACTAGAAGAACCAGAAGAGGACATAGAGGGAGCAAAAAAGGCCAAAACATCACAGGACAAGGACCAAACCAAAACAACAACAGAAACACCATTCAACCACTAGGCATCTTCAACTTAAGTTCCACCACACTCAGAAATGACCATATCGCAGTTCTTAACAAAGGACTGAAATTCGCCCCCACTAACAAACCCAACCCATTCCACATTTACAATAGACCAGCCAACTTAAACAGGAGAGAGAAATCAACCATCATAGACCTCCAAAACAACAAAACTATTGTCATCAAACCCACAGATAAAGGGGGGGGCATTGTCATCACATGTATGAATGACCAAGAATCACACAGACTACTTGGGGACGAAATATACCAAATTACCCTCCGACCTCACTACGGACATAGCCAACAGACTCAGACAATACTTCAACGGTGGCTTACAATCAGGCATCCTTAACAAAAAGGAACACAATTACCTGAACATCACCCACACCAGAATTCCTATCTTTTATTTCTTTCCCAAGATACACAAGGACGACAAATGACCCCCCCGGGAAGACCCATAATATCTGGCATAAACTTGCTCACAGCCAATCTCTCACAATATATAGACCATTTCCTCCAACCATATGTGACCCTCCAACCATCCTATCTCAAGGACAGCATACAGGTTCTCAATGAAGTCTCATGGGAGGATGACGTAGCTAGCCTCAAGCGACGTCACCTCTCTACACACCATCATAGACCATCAACAGGGCCTTGACAGTATTAATCAAACTCTGATGGGGGGCATATCATTACACTCAGACCAGAAAGACTTCGTCCTAGAGGGCATTAAATTCATACTTCAAAATAACTACTTTTGGTACGATCACTGCTACTACCTACAGCGCCAGGGCACCGCCATGGGCACACTTTTTACGCAAAGTTACGCAAACTTGTTCATGGGCCTATGGGAAGACCAACACAACTGGTCCCATCCCGAACGTGGCACGGGCCTTGTGCTCTGGCGGCTCTACATCGATGACGTCCTTTTCCTTTGGAAGGGCTCAGAGATGTCCCTACTACAGTTCATAAACACACTCAACATGAATAACCTCAACTTAAAGTTCACTACCATGTACAGCAAACAACAGATACACTTTCTGGACCTTGAAATATACATCCAGGACAATACAATACAAACAAGAACCTACCAGAAACAAGTTGACGTTAACAGTTATATCCTCACCACTAGCAGTCACCATCCGAACTGGCTCTCAAACATATCATCATGCCAATTCAAACGCCTCTGAAGAAATTGCAGCAAACTGGCAGACTATGACACACAATCACTCACCATTTCACATCAATTCCTAGAGAGGGGGTACGAGGAAACTACCATACTAAAAACACGTCAACTAGTACTGGAAACTGACAGACAACAACTACTTAAGTACCATTCCAAACCCAGCCCCTGACAAAACATTCTTTATCACCCAATATAATAACCATGCCAGGATGATAAAGAAAATACTCCAAAAACATTGGCACATCCTACACAAGGACGACACACTTACCAACTTGTTAGGTAAAGGCCCAGATGTCATCTACACAAAAGCACCAAGTCTACAGCAACAACTCGTGAGGAATCACATTAGGGAAAATCCACAAAGCACTTGGCTAGGGAGAGGCAAGGGATTCTTCCACTGCACCAAATGCTCAAGTTGCAAAACCCTTATGTACACAAATAGCAAAAGTACTTCTTCTTACACGTCCAACACCACCGGACAGTGCTATCAGATTAAGGACTTCATGACCTGCGACACCACCCACATCATCTACCTTCTAAAGTGTCCGTGCAAGCTCCAGTACGTGGAAAAAACCATCAGGAGCCTCAAGACCCGCATTGCAGAGCATCTGCGCAACATTAAAAACGGCTATGAACTCCATAGTGTATCATAGCACTTCAAGGACCATCACAACAGGGACCCCACTTGACTCAAATTCATGGGGATAGGAACAAAAAAACCAGACTGGAGAGGAGAGGACCCTATAAAAACCATTAACAGAACTGAACTCAAATGTATCTACTCCCTTAAGACCCTTACCCTCAGAGGCCTTAATGTAGATCTTAAAATCCAAAATGTCTTACATTAGTCCCACCATCCCTTCCCTCAAACATCTTCCATTACCCTGTGCTGGTTCACCACAGCCCCACACTGCCACCTAGCCATCATCCCTTGTACTAGCATTCCCATCTGTCCCCCACCATGCACTCCAGACCCTCCCATCTATCAATCTCATACAAGCTCCACCCCACCCTATTTATATCCCACTTAACATCACCCCTCTTGATCATCACCCCTGAGGAAGTCATCATAGATGACGAAACGCGTTGTTACAATCAATAATATAACCACCTTTGTTATCTCACAAACTTTATTTAATTTTATTTTGACACAATAAAGTAAATTACAGCAGTCTCAGCAGCTGTTCCTTCTCTCACTCCGCCGCCACACCAGCAGCTACTGACAGTGGCACAGAGGAATCCCCCATACAGGGATTCCCCACTCTATCCTGGACCGACCTTCCTTCATCAGCTACTCAGCGGAGGCAGAGGAAGCCCACTAGTACCCAAATAGAGACACCACCATCGGAGGAGAGTAGCCAACCACAGGCAGCCAATGAATCCCAGCAACCAGCACCACCCAGATGAAATCGCAGTGCCACAGACAAGCAGGGGAATCCTAGCGGGAACCACCCCCAGTGACGCAAGGCACGGGATCTCCGGGCACTTCCAACCTCTTTCCAACCAGCTTTCATCAGCAGCCCACCAGCACCTGCACTATCAGAGGAGAGGAGCCAGCAGGCAACCAACGCACTGCAGCAACCAGCACCACTCAGAGGGAATCGCAGCACCACAGACAAGCAGGGGAATCCCAACGGGAACCACCCACAGTGACACAAGGCGCGGGAACCCCCGACACTCCACCGAAGTCGACACGACAAGGGAATCTCCAGTAGCAGAAGCGGCCGCAGCCCGTGGGTAAGGAGAAACCCCACAGCCAACAGCAACAGCCAGAAACAGCCACACCAGACCCACGCTGGCACCACCAACGCCAGAGTTCTGGTGCACACCTTTTTGACGAGGGGAGAGCAGGGTGAGTTACAAACCTATTTGTTTAATCCCTGCATTACCATACTTACCGCACTATTGCCTCTCCCCTCTGTTTTCTGTTTTGCCTGCATCTCATCGAGCCTGTCTCATCCTCCACGGTATCTGCATCACTGATTTTAACCTTAATCCCACCATAACCGCTATTTGGCCTGCACAACTACCCAGTACCATGGACTTCTACAGCTCAGTTTGTTGAAGCGCATGAGTCTTCACTTAAACTTCTTGAACACAATTTAGCAGCCTACAGCTGTCTCTGGAGGCCTTTGTTTCTCCTTTAAGCAAATTTAGCAAAATGTTATTTTACCAGAATTATCATAAACTCAATATTATCTCTTCTGTTACAAATATGTAATATAATAATGTGTGTGTGTGTATATATATATATATATATATATATATATATATATATTTATCCCACATGCTTAACCAACAATTTGTCATGACCCTGACCACACCTGAGGCCTTTGTGACTTATACATGACACAAGGGGTTAATCACAACAACCACCTGGCATGTTATACACTGGCTAAGGCCCCTTGTTCACCCCAAATATGAATTATTGCTACCACCAAGACTATTCTCCGGAGGACTTTGGTTCTCTGTTACACAAATCTAACACATTATGCCTTATCAGAATTATCATCGACTCAAACTGATCTCTCCTGTTACCTCTAAGTAGCGTTTAATAACCATAACACATGAATTCATAAGAACACAGAGACATGAACCTATTATTTGATATTTAATATGAAAAGAATCACAATGCTTATTTACAAATATAATAAAAAAAATTGTCATACAATATACAAATAGTTTCTAAAATAAAAAAGATCCAGAGCAAATAAAGGTCACTTCCTATTCTGATATTACTTTATAAACAAGATATTGACTTACCATATTTTCCCATGTATAAGACACACCTTTTTTAGACAAAAAATGGGTCTAAAAATCAGGTGCATCTTATACAGGGAATGCAATACTAAACTTACCTTTGCTGTCCCTCCGGTGGTCCCTCTGGTGGTGTTAGACTCTTTCCTCTGCAGCTGTGACTCAGACTGTCTCCCTCGCGCTGCGCGCTGTACAATGACGTTGTGCGACCTTAGGTCATGCAACGTCATTGTACAGCGCGCACCGCAAGGGAGACAGGCTGAGTCAGAGCTGCATGGGAGAGTCTAACACCACCGGAGGGACTACCGGAGGGACAGCAAAGGTAAGTTTAGTGTTGCATCCCCTGATCCCTTGTATAAGATGCACCCAATTTTTCATTAAGTAAGGCCAAAAATAATATTTAAAAAATACATTTAATTATTTTTTTTATTTTTATTTAGGCTCCAAAAATGGGGTGCGTCTTATACAAGGGAGCGTGTTATACATGGGGAAATACGGTATATTCACCCCCTCTTTACCAGCCCCTCCTTTCTTCAAAAGGTCTTTCAGAGTTGTGTATTCTGGACGAAGGTTATCACCTGCACACTTGGAATTGAGTCTGGTTTTGAGGACCAGACATCCATGCATAAATCCTTTACTGATAGGTTAATGATGCACTCACTCTACAAGTAGACAATTTCTACAAGAGTAAACTCCAATCCAGGGCAATAATCTCTAGAGCCAGGCCTGGCCAGATAAAGGTCAATTCATATTTTTAAAATACTATTTTATGTACAAGATATTGCATCCTATCAGGAGGGAGAACCCTTTTTGTTATAACAACAAGACAGCAACTAAGTAAAAGGGCATAAAAAATGTACCCCCTCATTGAAGAAAGAAGAGAGTTAGAGTACAGGCCTAATATGGATTTAGGAGATCTGAAGCCTCTTTCATATTTAAGACCATGGGCCAGATCCTAAGCTAAGCACACTAGCGTATTTACACTAGCCAATGACGTCAAATCGGCTATTCGTATTTACTGCGCATGCACACAGCAAATGTTATGCCACGTAACGTCTAACGTACGTACCATCAACCACATACGAATGAAGGGGTGAGGGCATCAAAACGACACCCGTAATTACGCTTTGGAGAGATACATTTTTTGCCTCAAAATCGGAAGGTGGTCTCCAGTTTTAAAATAACCCACTCTGTGCAGAGTGGGACAAAAACAACTGAAGATGATTCTATATAGGCCATAAGGAGCAAATTATAAAGCATCTGTGAATGATTAGAGCAAAGTGACGTTTTATCTCAAGAGCTAAAGATCATCTCCCAGACCCTATCTAAAAGGGAAATCTGGTGACCACTTCACTTACTAGTTTCAAGGGGAGCCTGAAAATATTTGTAACAAAAACTGATTTCTCCTTGACTGGCACAAACAGCTCTGTGTTGCTAAATGAAATGTCTTACCTGTAGGAATTTATGTAAAAATATCCCCAAAAGGGTGGGAGAATTGAGATCAAGAGACATGAACCTGTTTAGCATAAACAAGCTCAACACTTTTCTAAGAGAAAGTTATAGGGTGTGGAGGGAAAATTCAGGGATTGCGCAGAAACCTTGTCCCAGACAAACAAAGGTGCTGCGCAATATGTTAGGCACCTGAGGTCTAAGGTTCGGATTCACAGTTGTGTAGTTTTCGTCTTACGTAAGTTGTTTTAAGAATTGAGCTACTACACATGCCTAGTAGCTTATTTACGCTATCTACGTGCCTTTTATGTACGTAGATAGCGTAGACCACGCTTACGCAATCTATGTACAGAAATGGTACGTAGATAGCGTAAATAAGCTACTGCATATGCATCAACAACATACGTGAGAGGAAAACTACATAACTGTAAATCCAGACCTAAATGTTTTAGGAAGCTGAGGTACATAAATGAAAGTCTGATACAATCATTGAGGTTCCAAAGCACAAAAAAAGGTTTATTGGATAATAAAAAAACAAACTGAAATTCAAACTAAAAATATCATATTGTACTATGCACATAGGGCCAGTAGGAGCTGAAGGCGTTTACGGTCATTGCGGCACTGATCACAACATCTATAATGATACATTTCATATACAGGAAGCCGTGTTTCGAAAATAAATATCAGAAAACCAATATAATCCTTGAGACTAGATGGTGGATAAAAACAAAAGAAATGTGTCTGGTTTTTAGAATGATATGGCAGGAGACAATCTCAATTTCATCCATTAGAGACTTATAACTTCTGACATAGGAAATGCATCCTTGTTTCTGTGACTTTCTGTAGCAATGTTGGCGCCTATGTTGTTAATCTGTTAATCCTTTTAATTCCAAAAGAGTCTGTGACCTTTCATTCGGAAATGTGTTAAGGTCACCTTTTCACATGTTGGAAATAATCAAACTACAGCAGAGATTCTAACAACATATCTAATCCCTTGTTGTGAAAATTTACTTGTCCGTTTGATTTTTTTTTTGACAAAATCTGAGTGGGAAGTCAGGTGATACTGATTAATTTTACTGATATACAAATAGACAAATTATAAATAAATAAATAAATAAATAAATCCAGTGCCTCTGACTGCACTTCAGTGCACTAATACGATCACTTATATATGTATCCATATTTCTCCATTGTTAATGTCTGAAAAAGTAAATTTAATAACCCTTTACAATTACAAGGGCCGGTGCTAGGGTGTTCGGCGCAGCCCTGCAAACTTGAAATTTTTTCCCCCTGTTTAACAATTTCACATTAGGGTTAATAGAGTGTAGTATCCATGTAAGCGTCATAAAACACAATCTTGTAACAATAAAAGAAAGCAAATTATAGTCACTACTATGCAATAAAAACAGCCTCCTAGTCTCCATTATACAATTCCCACTTCATCCTAATTACTGCCACACAATATAGACTATATATCTTAGTGACAGCCATACCATACAGACATTGGGGTAGATCCAGACATACGGGCTAGTTACAATAGAACGCATAGCGTATTTACGCTAGCGTAATTTCTAGCCACTCACCTCGTTTGTACGTACTTTGGCCGTTTTACACTGCCCAAGCCCTTAACTTTTGATAGTGTAAGTACTGACGTACGTAATGGCAGCCTAACTTGACCCATACTGTCCAATTTTAAATGCCTCCCTCCGCCTACAAAGCGTAATTATGGGTGTCGTATTGATGCCACTGCCCCTTTGTTCATAGTTATGCTGATGGTACTGAGTTACGTGGCATAACATCTGCGCAGTAAATACTAATGAGCGATTTTACGCCATTGGCTAGCGTACTTAGCTTAGGATCTCGCCCATTATGCTAGAGACTGCTATATCATATAGGCCATAATTATTTTGTATTGTGTTAAAAATGTTTTCTGATCTCCAAGGAGGTCTTTTTTTAACTGCATTGTGGTTACAAAAATTTAGAATTTATTGTACAGTGGTCAGAAGAATGCAATCTGTACAATAAATTCAAAATTTTTGTAACCACAATGCAGTTAAAAAAAGACCTCCTTGGAGAACAGAAAACATTTTTAACCATAATACAAAATAATCACAGTATTGTAAGCATGTCTCCAGCACCCCAGTATCCCCATCATGTGTCTCCAACCCCTCCAGTAACCCCATCATATAGCTCCAGCCCCCCAGTATCACCATCATGTGCCTCCATTCCACCAGTATCCCCCATC
>WWET01000239.1:49165-62363 GCA_011038615.1 Limnodynastes dumerilii | reverse complement strand
CGAGAAATCCCCCCACCCCCCCCCCCCAAGGCACTCTCCTGAAATATTGTCTTCCTAACAAAAAAACTGCTATTAAAAAGACCCCCTCTACCCTGAGTTCTGCCTTCCCAAAACAATGACAATGACGTATAGATTTTAAAAACAGGAAGTAGAAATAAAGGCAACATTTTCCACTTTAACCTGTTCCAGTTTTGTCATTTTTAATTGTTTTACTATAAATGCAGCACCGGGAAATGATTCTATAAAAACTGGTGAAAATGTCATCGTAATACATAACACACAATTTGAGCTACAGCCCCTCAAAGACCATGTCTTCTTCTGACAGAATGTCAGGGGCGGAATGCCATTTATTATAGTCAACCTTAATATAAGGGCACGACTGTCATCATCAACTCAAAAGAGCATTTCTTTAAAATCTGATACTTATAACAATTGCAATTGCCGGCAGTCTGCATTCTCAATTGCGCCTCTCAGAGCCGTAAAGATTTATATTTTGAAAAGTAAGCCTTTGATGCTACTCCTAACATTCCTTTTCCTGCAGCCTAACTCTTACCTTCCATTATTTTCAGTCTACACCCTCCATGTCCCGAAGCCTAACACTAAACTTCCTCTTGAGCCCTAAAACCTCCCTTAACCTCAGACATTATATACATAAAGTCCAATTGTTAATAAATAGGGTTCTGACTTCCGGGGGCGGCGCATCCTGAATGGCCGCATTTTATGTGAGCTCCGTCCTGTTGCCCTGGTCTACAGCTTCGGACTGCTTAAAAAACAGGCTTCCCAACAATTTGGACACCCAGCCAGGGCTTGGAGTGAGTGAGCCCACTCTTACCTGGTCTGGGGAGGATTGGGGCAGTGGACAACTTGGATCCCTAGAGTCCGGCCTGAACGCGAGCCTGAGGCATGAGGGATGGCGCCTGGCAGCAGCTTGCCTAGTGAACTCCACGTATGGCCGGCTGCATATCGACAGCACTAAATAGACTGGAGAGAGTTTCGGGGGTGACCCGGCAACATAGTGCACTGCGGTTAAGAGATTGTGAAGCAACCCCGTGAGGAGCAGCCCGCCATCTGGAGAAAAGTCCTAGGCCGCCCGCCATCTTGAGGAGAGTCCTGAGGAGCAGCAATGGTTACAGAGGTGCGGTGGAGATAAAGAGGGGAGTGAAAGCTGTTAGGGGAGACACTTTGATATCTGCATCCACACAGTACACTATACCCCTAACCTTTACAGCATGGGTAGGGTTGACAAAACAGAGAGAGTGGAAGCAAGGCCTGTCCAACATTTTGAGACTAATCCCCTCATAAGCCTGGTGTTTTGGAGCTCCCTTTGTAGCTGCCCTGAGGACTTTATTCAGAAATACAGAGTGAATTATTGTAAG
Organism: Limnodynastes dumerilii; assembly: GCA_011038615.1. Lineage (NCBI taxonomy): Eukaryota > Metazoa > Chordata > Amphibia > Anura > Limnodynastidae > Limnodynastes > Limnodynastes dumerilii. The sequence goes on along the minus strand of WWET01000239.1, from coordinate 60,987 downwards.
TCTGCAAATTAAGACCTATGCTCCTGAATTAATGGAATATCATAACACCTGCTCATTTAAAACCCTGTGATACACTATCTATAAGGACAGTTAGCCACACAGAGATCTGGTGACCCATATGATGCAATCACTATAAAGTTACTGAACCGCACAATCATCTGCCTGCAGTAATCTAAAAGCATACCCACCATTAAGAACAGAAGTAATACAACTCCTCATTTTGGAAGCTGCTTTCTATGAATTACATTACAAGGCAATGGAATATTTCATAATTAAGAAAGAGATCTGGATTTGCGACGAGTCAACAATTGAACTACGAGCCAAGACCTCAGTGGACACTCACCCAACAACAGAGACAAAGGTACATCGCCCAGCATCCAGAGATCATCACCCTTTCGAGATTGTCACACACCAGCGACGGACATATTACATAAGGGCTGGAGATAATTTCTTCTTTATTCTTTACTTAATTTTCAACTGATCGCCTACAATCCTTGGATAAAGCTAACCACTACCCTGCTTCTTAGGGTCTCACAAAACTGGATTGGTCAGATAAGTGACTTTTAGCATACATATTAACACCTGTCCGAGTATCCTTTGTAGTACTTTCACCGTTCATTTATTGCAATAGTATTTTCTTTTCATCTTTCCCATGTGTATTCCTTGCTAGAGAGCCACTGACTAAATGGTATAGGATTATCTTCGGTCCAGTGAAAAAATTATTTGTTGTAAGTGGCTAGTTAGTTTTTGAACGTTATACAGGGACATAGAGATATTTAATATGTAACCTCCTAATTTACAGAGAGAGCTTTAAATTGGCCATCAGATTAGTGGTATCATAATACACTGAACGCATTTGAGAAACCAATAGAGGTAGACTACACGTACCTCTAGACTACTTAACAGGGGAAGTAAAAAAAATATAAAAAAAACATTATACCATTTAATAAATAAATATAAAAAAACAAAAAACATTAAAATTAGATCTGCCAACTTTTGCCCAAGATATCACATCACTGGGGTATGGACAGGTTCCTAGAAAATATGTCTGCCAAACAAGCTACCAATCAATCCTCCTCTAAAGGAAGAACTAAGCATAACTCTGCTAAATCCCTCCCCCCGTTTCCAAAAAGGGTGGAGCAAGAAGAATCTACTACAGGGGGCCCAATGACAATGCAAGAAGTTCCCTTATCCCCGGCCGCACTGGCAGTTCTAGCACAAGAACTCTCCAAATTCTTAACACCAATAATGAATCAAAAACTAGAACGTATGCAATCACTGTACGATGCGTCCCTCACTAAGATTGATCTCAATTCTTCCAGAATTGGAACACTCAAACAACGTACTAGTGATATAGAAGACCAAACACATCTCATGCAAAACACGGTAGATTCCCAGGATCGTCTAATCCAAGCGCTCACTGAAAAAGTGGACGATTTGGAAAACAGACAGAAGAAACAATTTACGGTTCTTAGGCATACCCAAGGCCATAAAAGGGAACAAACTCATGGAATTTCTGACTGTGGCAATCCCGACAGCATTAGGTTTTGCACCGGAAGTGGGCATTCCTCAAATCGAGTGGGCACATAGATTAGGGCCAGACACACTAATTGAGGGAGCTAGACCTAGATCTGTAATAGCAAAGTTTCTTGATTAGAGTCAAAGAAAATTTTCTTGTTGCTTACTGTAAACTTCTGCAATTGATCATTGAGGGCAATAAGTTACTGATTTTTCAAGATTTTTTCTTGCAATTTCCCGCAAAAGTAGTTCTGTCTGTCATCCTAGATCTGTAATAGCAAAGTTTCTTGATTACAGAGTCAAAGAAAATTTTCTTGTTGCTTACTGTAAACTTCTGCAATTGATCATTGAGGGCAATAAGTTACTGATTTTTCAAGACTTTTTCTTGCAATTTCCCGCAAGAGGAAGGAATTTAGTTCTGTCTGTCGTACCCTATATACCCAATGCAGAAGATTTGCTTTACTTTACCCAGCAAAACTCTGCATAACGGAGAATGTCCAAACTTATATATTTACAGACCCAATTAAAGCACAAGCATTTATACAAAACCTTCCCCTGATGGCTAATGTAAATGAGGAGGTTTAAGCTGGTATGCAAATTCCAAAAGATCCATACCCGCTAATGGATAAATTTACACCACTAGAATTCAGTATTGTTTTTTGTTACAATTTGAGGCTCTCTCGTCTCGTATGTGTTTACAGTTACACAATGTTGTTTGCATTTCTTGTTTATTTGTTAATTCTAGTTTAGACCCAAGGCCTACATACTCAAGGCCATGCGTCTGACAGAATATGTTCTCTTGTTAAAAAAAAGTTATAAAAAAGTAAGAAGTTTCACATTGTAATATTGGCTATCACTTCACAACAGTCATAAACCACAACTTGCTTATTAAAGTAAACAATTTTAACAGGCTTTCCCTTTTTCAAACCTTCCCAAGCAGTGACTTTTTGCCAGGCACTGGATTCCAGTGTCAGGAGAAAATTAGTTTAATTACCCCTATTGCTGAGCTATAAGATGTCTACAAATTCTTTTGATGTAAGTACATACAGTCCAACTATTGTTACTAAATTTAGAGTTCTGTCTTGGAATGTGGGAGGCTTGAATTCACCAATAAAAAGAAAATAAGTCCTAACTCACCTAAAAAAGCTCAGACCAGACATAGTGTTTATCCAGGAAACACATTGGCAAGAAGGAGACAGGTCTATGCTGAAGGCACAATGGATAAATGAATGTATTTCTGCTTCATATAATACAAAGTCCAGAGGTGTCGCACTGTTACTAAAATAAAGACTTACAATATTTATTGGGTGATAAGATATGTGATCCTGAAGGTAGATTCCTTATACAGGATATCATAATTCAACAACAGAAATACACCTTGGTAAACATATATGGCCCAAACTCTCTCTACCCTGATTTTTATACTAAGCTCTCTCAGACTTTACATGAAAGAGTAAACTTCCAATTAATTGCATGCTGTCTTTAAAACCGCGTGTACGCAATCTATGTTGCAAGAAGTAACGTAGATTATGTTCCAAAATTACTGCGCATGTGCAGTAGCACTTTTCGCAGCACTCCGGCCTCAATTGAATTGCGTCCGGAGCTCTGAATCCGGCCCATAAATGCTAAGAAAGAGGAATTGAGAATACAGGTTGAAACAGCATTTCGGGCATATATTGATAATCCCACTGAAGTTAGATATGCAGAGTACCAACAACGTTGTAATATACTCAATCAATATTTAAATACCCAAGCTGCTCAAAGTCAAGATTTTACTAACCAAAAATTTTACAGGTGGAATAACAAGGCGGGGACTTTTAGCCCAGATGTTGAAACCCAAAAAACCAAAGTCATATATCACAGGCATTAGGAATCCCACAACAGATAAAATCCACCACAATTCAAGGGAAATTCTAGATCTTTTTTTATTAATACTATAAGGATCTTTATACATCACACCCAATAGATAACTCCCCACAGAATCGCTTGTTGGAGAAGGCTAGATTACCTAGATTATCCCCGGAACAATGGAAGATATTAGAAGATCCCATATCAGAACAAGAAATCAATCTGGCAATCAAACAACTCAAACCGGGTAAAGCTCCAGGACCCGATGGCTTAACGGCCAATTACTAAAAAATAATGGCCCATAACGTAACACCTGTGTTAAAAGATCTATTTGGGGTGCTATTTGAACTTGGCGGAGCAGAACCTAGATTTAATACTAATAACTACGATCCTATTGTTGAAACCAGGTAAAAATCCTGAAGCTCTAGGCTCCTATCGCCCAATTTCATTTCTGAACGTCGACTTCAAAATACTAAGTAAAATAATGGCCACCCGTCTTCAAAGTTTCCTACCAGATATCTTAACTACATACAGCTAGGTTTTGTTGCAGGGATCAGGGCTGCTATTGCAGCCACAATTGCAGATCAGCAAAACCATTCTCCAAAAGAGTGCCCTATTGAGTCTTGATACCCACAAGGCATTTGATACGGTCTTGTGGGCACACTTGAAAAATATTCTAGAGATTAGAGTTTTTGGTACACAATTCCTGCAACTGATCTCACTTCTATACACAAATCCCAAAACATGTTTGCTAGAAATTGGTTTGCGTGGTGATCCTATTTATCTTCAAAGGGGTGTGAGGCAAGGCTGCCCTCTTTCACCTTTATTATTTAACATAGCACTAGACCCTCTTCTTCGTACTTTACAATCATGGCCGGAGTTTTCGGGGATTCGCATAGGACAAAAAACCTTTAAAATAACAGCATTTGCAGATGACATTCTGCTATACATTGGTAAACCTAAGGATTCATTAAATTTCATTTTGGAAAAATTAAAACAATTCGGGAAAATATCAGGCTTTCAGGTAAATGTTGATAAATTTATGGTGCTTTATCTTGTGCCAAGTTATCAAACGTCTACCTGGTGAAGAGCTCTATCTTTTAAATGGGCTAACAATCATTTCACATACCAGGGAGTGGAAATTCCTAAACTACCATCTAATCTTTATCAATTTAATATAAGTAAGACAAGCAAGATTATAGAGGAAGAATTAAAACATTGGGAGCATCTATCCCTCTCCTTCACAGGAAGAGCCAATTTGATAAAGCTGGTAACTTTCCCCAACTATTATATTTTATACAGGTACTCTCTCTCATTCTTACGGTTAAAGATACCAAGAAAATCTATTTTATTTTTAGAAAATTTATCTGGAAAGGAAAACACCCACATATAAGTTTAAAAAAATTACAACAAAGTAAAGCTAATGGGGGGCATTAATTTCCCAGATGCAGCATATCTACGCTATATCAGCAATTGGCTTGGGAGTTCTGATGTATATGCTAACACGTTCCTGGAATCAGGATTCTTGTTGGGGACCTGACTTCCTGCATTCCTTCACACTACCGCAAAAAATCTTGATATGGATATTAAAAGTAATCCCATATTGTGGACAACTTCGCAAGTGTGGCATAAAGAAAGACACAAAATGGGCCTCCATTGAACCTACTCAATTCATCTGCCATTTACACATAATCCACAATTTATGCCAGGCTTAACATCATACTATTTCAATATTTGGAGAGTTGGTGGTATAGGGGTTATTGGACAGTTGATAAATGCCTCAGCTAAGAGTCCTTATTCTTATTCTGAGGCAGTTGAGAAATTCAGATGTCTAGAAAGTTACTCTATTGCATTTCTGCAAGCAAATCACTACATACGTGAGTTTATTTCTCACTTCTCACAAGAGGATTGGTCAAACCAGTTTGACAAGATGTTACTTAGGCCTCCACCTAAAAAGGGGGCTATTTCACTGTATTACCAGTTATTTAGAGAGGAATATGACTATGGAAGCACCAAGGCAGGTCTATCTCAATGGACAACTATATTTCCTTCCCTAGATTCAATTAAACTCCTGAAGTCATTGAATCAGTCCTGCAGACTTCTTCCAGCAAGCACATATATAGAGTTGTTTTTAAATACCTTCCATCACACTTACCTGACACCGCAAAAACACTTTAAATTAGGGTTACTGGAATCTTCTAACTGCCTCAGATGTGGTTCACCAGAGGCTGATTTGGTGCATTGTTTGTGGAGCTGCCCGATCCTTAGAAGATTCTGGCTAGCTATTCGTAATTATGGAATCCCAAAATTGATTAACTACTTCCCATTTGAAGTAGAGATGTTCACTGATGCCCGTGTTTTGGTTTTGGTTTTGGATCTGTATTAACTTTGTGTTTTGGTATTGGTTTTGCCAAAACCACCCCCACGAGTTTTGGTTTTGGTTTGGATCTGTATTTTTTTGCAAAATTTGTTACAAAATGCTAAAATCACATAATTTGGCTCTTTATTGTTCCTATATTATTATTAACCCATTAACAATAATTTCTAGTTAATTTTGAGAACCTCGCAGGTAACAATATTATTTTCATACAGCTTAGGCCAAACGCTGCAGCGGGCTGGCTTGTTACTTACTATTACTAAACAACAGAGCAAATTACAAAGGTTTTAACGGTTTTTAAACACACTGCGCATCACAATTTTTAGCTACGCAGTTAGATGCCCTACACGGCAATCCAAGTTTAATAACAGAGCAAAAAAATATTTTCTTTTTTACAGCTAATCATTTTTTCAATTTTTTGGTTTATTTTGTTTTTACTAAAGCCGGCTCGGCTCAATACTCGTATTAGCGATGTTCAGGGCACCCCTAGTATTCATATCATGTGTCCAGCTCCCCCCAGTATTCATCTTACTTACCTTTGCTGCGTCTCTCCTTCCTCCGCGCTGCTTCATCCACCTACGAATGCCAAACAAAAATCCACGAGATCCGACGCAGGATTTGGAAGTTTGGCCTCTGTGACTTCCGAGGCGCGCACGGAGATCCGATTTCCGATAGAAGTCTCTTTGTGATTGCCGCACAAATCTGTCCACAAATAAAACAAATCTTTCACACACAGAGGTTGGGCAGTGCCCCTATACAGTACACAGTCCCATACAGTACGCAGCCCCTTGTCACACAGCACCGCAGACAAACCCCCAGTAACCTCATCGTATGTCATCATATGAAAACCCCATCATGTGTCCAGCTCCCCCCCAGCAAAACCCCATCATGTGTTCAGCTTCCACGCCAGCAAAACCCCTTATTTACTTTTGCCACGTCTTCCATTTTTTGTCCTCCATCCTCCGCGGCAAAGCCGCAAAACCCCATGAGATCCGACGGGGCTTTTGAAAGCTCGGGTGACGTGATGCTCGGATCCCACCTCGGATCCTTAAGTTCGTGTGGGCTCGGTTCTCTGAGAACCGAGCCTGCACATCTCTAATTTGAAGCTAGCTGGGCAATACTGGGTATATTGCTGGAGACTCAGAGCCCGATTCAATTGCCGGCGATATTTTAAAAAAGATTGCGTCGGAAAAAATATGACACCTTCGCCGGCAATCGAGCGGTAAAAATTTGCATATTCAATTATTTTTTTACCGCTGCGCTAAAACAGCAGCCAGCGGTAAAAAATTTAAAGCCAGCGGAGAAAAAAAAACCTCTAAACGTCGCAAATCAACTCGTGATATTTCAGACTGGCTAATAACCTGTCATTAGCGCCGGGTACTTCCTGCTAGCAGGAGGTGATTTGCGACGTTCGGAGAAGGTTTTGTTTTTTATCACCTAGGCACCTGCGCAGCGGTCCCTGGTTAATTCTACAAGTATCAGCATGCCCTGTTGGGGCACAAGATAGGGCAGCGTTAAATATCCGCACCTGTCATAGGGACGGATTTTTAATTAACGATATCGTCCGTAATTTTAAAAAAAATTGCGTTAAAAATACGCCGGTGAACGATTTTTAGCTAATTGAATCAGGCCCTCAGAGGCTTTGTAGAGGAGGTAACAAACTTTTTTTTAGCACTGAGCTCAGCAGCAAGTAAAACTATTTTACAGGTCTGCCTCTCTCCTAATGCTCCCCTATTCCAACTTTTTAAAGAAAAGTTACATCATGTCTTAAAAATGGATTGGATAGAAACGTTATTAGAAAAGGAAAAGAAGGTAGAAAACTTTTTTAGTTGTTGGGAGAGTTACATTAATCACCTCCCAATACACCTAAAACAACAATTACACAATAATTTCCATCAAACAAGAAATTGCTAATGATCAATAAAGTAATTGTTAGAATAGAGAATTAAGTCTTTTATTAGCACCCTAGATACGAATAAGTGGAATAAGCAAGTTGAAATATTTCAGAAAGAGAAAAGGGTTAGAAATAGTTTTAGATAATATACTCTGGTTTGCTATTGTGTGGTTAATCTATTCTCTTTGGAAAAAAGATGTTTACAGTCTGTTCTTAATTACATACAATTTATAACAAATTGTTTTGTTTTATGATAAATGTATTATGTTGATCATTGTAACCCAGTATAAACAATTTATTGGTATACATGGAATTTTATAAGTGCTTGGACATGTTTGTATAATAACAATGGGCCGGATCCAGAACTACGTCCGTCTTCCATAGACGGACGTAGTTCAATAAACAGTAGCTACTGCGTATGCGTAGTAGCTATTGTACGTAATCTGCGTATCGTTTCAATACGTAGATTGCGTATATGCGGTCTTTTAAGACTTGGTAAGAAACATTTTCTATACAGTTATTTTATGAACATTAATGTAAGTACCGATTAAAAAAAAAGGAGTAATTCAGATTTTATTAACCATTAAATTGATCTATAAATTTATTGATCACAATCATTAATACATATAAAAACAAAACAAAACAAGAAAACAGACAATTGCAGCTTTCTTGCAGAGATTCCAAAAAGATTATGTTACTGTGTGACAGGCAGATTCTCTGTAACAAGTTCTTCAATACATTCCATCCTGTAAAAGTATTCACAGCCCACAGCAACTTGTGACTTGCCATGATCACAGTATTAGGATGATGCTTCCACTTCTGTCAGTTCAGGATGTTCAGAAATATCCAGGATGTTCTCATCCACCTGTAACTGATGGAATACACTGCCAGAGGTGGAACTGGTGCAATACTTCTCCAGAGATGATACTGATGGATTGCTTACCTTCCGTTACATCAGTAGAAGTAGTGACTCTTAGATCTCTTTGCTCCTGAGAACTAGCATTAGCATTTTCAGTAGCTCTTGTGTGGGTTCAGACCATATGGGCAAGTTTTCGCTTCCCACTCCCATCAATGAGTCTTTGTACCAAGACCCCGTATTACTGGTTATCCTTTCCTAGACTTCTATTTTCCCTGCTTCCACCACATCCCAACTTCGAGAACTTCCATAATGAGCATCAGTGTATTAATATGAGAATTGTTAATGTTGTGATGTTACAGTGTTATTGCTTACAGTCGCTCTACCAATCCTGCACTTTATCACTGTGAATTTACAAGATGTACATTGCCTTATAAAATAAAGTCTAAAAAAAAATTGAAAAAAAGAAATATTAAATTATTTCACTTTCTCTTGAATATGAGAGAAATATTAATATTCTGGGTGAACACCTATAGTTAGAATAGGTGGAAGGTCAACAGTTATCTTGTCCAGGAGTAGACCTACATTTTTGCTTGAATAGTTATGGGGGCTTCTTTGCAACCAGCAACAATAGGGCAACATCCACCAGTGAAGAACAGGGGGGTGGTTGGGTGGAGTCCTTCATAATGGGCCATACAGTGAGCCCCTTCCCACCAGCAGAGAGGTCTTTGTAACCACTGTTATCTTCTACAAGGAACACAGTGACACTGACAGCAGTTCTCTATCTATCTGTAGATAGTCCTCTGATTAGGTATTCGGAAACCTCCCTTTATAGGGCATTTTCTAAGGTCAATATGAAGTACTTCAACCCATTGGCTTATGATTCTATCACTAAAATAACCTTATTTTAATAACACACCCTTAAGAAAATCCATCGATCTTTGTTAAAAAATGCACTCCTAAAAAAAAGAGTTGCATCAGGGCCCTTCTGGGATTAACAGCAATTTTCTGATCGGAGTAAGTTAGAGCAGATTTATGGAGGGGTACAACACGAACCATTTAGTGGTCAACATGGTCCCCCCTATCAATAATATCTTTTTTATTTTTTATTTCTGTCAAACATGATACAGTTGACGCCATAAACTAGACATTCATACTATCAACAATAAATTAGTCTAAGTGGTGGTTGGCATAATTCAGCCAACCAGGATTACATTATTTCAGTGACATGGAATAGTTTTGCCTTCTTATATTTCTGTAATTCTAAAATGAACGAAAACAAAAGAAACAAATAAAGACAACACCCCTAAAAAATAAATCTGATTAAGATGAGCAGTTGATGCCTGGTATAGGATTCAAAGGGTCAGGAACTAAGGAAATAGGGGAGAAATTACCAAGGGCCGTATGCACACTACCGGACATATATTCCTACTGCGCATGCGTAGTACATTTTTTACGTTATCTACGTAAGGAAAAGATACGTAGATAACGTAAATAATGTACTACGCATGCGCAGTAGGAATAAACACTGGACGTATATATGTTATACGTCTGGTAGTCTGCATACGGCCCCAAATGATGACCTGTAATAGTAGTCACTAATGTAGCTTGGGCTCCACTCATGGCTCTGCTCTTTATTTTCCTAGAAATGCAGCCCTACCTATTACTTTACCATTTCTACATGCTGGGAGCTGTGCAGATACAGAGCTAGATAGAGATATGGAGCATGGTATTTTAACTATTTTAACTATTAGAATTTCTGACTGCAAATATTTGTGTAGTTGTGCACTTGATAATGGTTTACTTTTCTTAGTCTGTCTCTCCTACTTGTATCTGAAACCACTTGGTAGCAACCACTTGCATTTTTTATATCTGTGCACTTCCACATTTGTTTTGCTTGGTGTTTTAAATGGAGTAATATTCAACAATTACTATTATACTTAGAACACCAAAATCTTATTACCATAGAAATTAGATATAGCATTTCTAGATTGACCTTTGACACATAGTTAAGCAGCGATCCAACAATGCCATGGGCCAGTCTTTATAGGGAATGGCTTTTCTAGTGTAGCTAGTTATTTCCTCCACTCTCTTCCTGAGTTATGTTGGGTCTTGTTAATACCTGAGCCAAGGCATGGAAGGAAACAAGATCTAAAACACAAAAGATGTGACCGGACCGGAGACTACAACCGTATATATATACAGAACAGCAGATAATCACACTCCAACTACCTTATGGCTTTGCCAACTTTAGCTCCAGCAATGGAACAAAATATACAGTTTAGTGAAGTGGCACTCAAAGACCTGTAAAAAAGTAAAGCAATTGTCAGCCGAGGACTTAGTCCAACGTTTCAGTTTATTATCAAAACTTTCGTCAGGGACAGTATAATAACAGACAGTGCAAAAAGCAAAAACTTTAAATAGACTCACCAAACCTCGTGCACCCCGTCATCTGGCGCGTCTGAGCTAACCCGGCTAGTGAGCCGGAAATCTACCCAGCAGGGGTCCGGACACCGCCGCGGTGCCCAGATCACAATGACAACCACGTCATCTGGCGCGTCTGAGCTAACCCGGCTAGTGAGCCGGAAATCTCCCCAGCAGGGGTCCGGACACCGCCGCGGTGCCCAGATCACCATGACAACCACAATAAACATAAACATTACCTATGTGTAAACCTAGTGGCAGAAATAATCAAAACCATAACCAACAAAATAATGTGATGTACGAGAATTCCGAGCATCATATTACACATCTGAAGAAACAGAGCGGCGCCACATATATAAATATACATTGCAACAATCCATGCAGGATGCAAAATGAAAAACAGGCACACAAACTGTACTAAAACACACGTAAGAGATAGACTGCCTCAAAGAGACAGGGCGAACCAAGCCATATCTCACCGACTAACGGAACGGTAAACTTCCGTGCATTAAGTCAGCGTAGAGCGGTAACAGATATAGCTGAGTGTTTAATATAGTAGGCATTGAAGGCAGTTTACTCCCCACATTTACAGTCTGTGTGCTTTTCCTTCAATGCCTACTATATTATAATGCCTGTTTGTCTGTTATTATACTGTCCCTGACGAAAGTTTTGATAATAAACTGAAACGTTGGACTAAGTCCTCGGCTGACAATTGTTTTACTATTCTACAAGTCTTTGAGTGCAACTTCACAAACTGTATATTTTGTTCCAATGCTGGAGCTAAAGTTGGCACCAAAGCCATAAGAAATTTGAGAGTTGGAGTGCGATTACCTGCTGTTCTATATATATATATATATATATATATATATATATATATCTGTAATACAGGCTGGACCCATATATTT
>WWET01000239.1:18614-31454 GCA_011038615.1 Limnodynastes dumerilii | reverse complement strand
CCTCTCCTCTCCATTTCTCTATACACATGCATGAAATAAAGGCAGCTTGGATTGGCAAGTTGGTGGATGATTAACCTGAAGAGGTGTGGAGAAGAACAGAATGAGATATTACAAAGCAAACAGAAACTACAGGGCAGAATAGGGGCGAGTACAACATATTACTATTATATGACTTGGAATATAGAAACCAACAAAGCATTAAAACTTCCAGAAAATAACTTATGAAACCAGAACCTTGTAACATGCAAACAACGAAAACAATATGCTTTACAATGGCATTATATGAAACATGTGACAACCCATAACCAATTGATCGTTTAAAGATGTACTTTATTGTTTCTCATTCATAAAAGGCTTCCATCTCAATATCAAGACAACAAAAAGAGACAGAAAAACACGCACAAAGACACCCCAAAAGACAACATCCCCCCCAAAAAAAAAACAGCGAGAGAAACACAGACAACTACAGAGACAGAAAAACAAGTTTTCACTGGAAAAGTGACTAAAGACTCCAGCAAGTAGCTGGCAGCAGAAGGTGAAATTTTAGGGTGTGTCTGACGAGCAACAATTCCACTTGAGATTATTGGAATGCAGTTACCCATCAACACAGGCTGCATGTGGCAATGTTGTCTTTATGTAAGGGGGGAGAAGAGAAGCAGTGGTTGAAGTGCGAGCTAGTTCTATTGAAAGTACAGCATAGCTGGAAATTCATGCAATAAGGTAACATCAAATACACTACAATGCCAAGTGAAGATCATATGTCCAACATGTTTGAAACCACAGACACACGAGTAGTAAATACTTACCTATACCACAGCTGTCTAGCTGATAAATATCACTGACCAGTTGGAAAGCTCCTTTCTGACACTGACCGCTGCCATTGCTCAAGAACTCACAGAGGCGAGACGCTGGAGGTCCAAGGAAGGGATACTGGGAAGAGAATAGTGCATATTAACGTAAAACATGTCTGCCTTTTTAGACCAAAATAACAAAACAAAATCACAAAGTGCTTATAACACTGGCATTACCTTTATTTTTCGCTCATTAAATTGTATTCCAGAATCCACTGCATCCTCATACTGGTGTAACAGAGCTCTTACAGCATCGATTTTTGACGAGACCCCGTTCTCTGTAGTTTTCTCCGAATTTTTGGGCTCGGTTGTATGGTTAAGAGTCGGCAGACCGCTAACCAGTCTTAATGTCAGTGATCGGATGAGTAGCCAAATACGTTCTTCCTCCAAAGACAGCTGCCTATGCTCTTCTGAAAGGTCTCTAGAAAATGGAAAAATACAAGGGTGAATCAGTAAACGACAGACGCCAGGACAATGTAATAGTTTTCTCTAACCAAATTTACTCCTCTTTAACTAAAATGCAGACTATGCCATCACAAACACAATTCCACCCTCTAGTGGTGAGCAACTCAGGAACAAGCACAATCCCCACATGCAGTAAAAGTAGCAATGACAGGATTTTTGTTTACAGCAGCAGTCTATATAAAGCCTGTCATCCATTTCCCCCCAGACTTTTTCCAGGCTCCTATTAGGGATTGGTCCTTGATCACCATGACAAGCACAGCTACATGCAATGGAGTATTAGCTCTGTCTACACCAAGGCATCCTCATTCCTTGCCATCTCATGACAAGTTGATATATGTTAGCTATCCTATGTAGCAAACTATATATATATTTTTTTTGTTGCCATCTGATTTTAAAAAGCAGATTATTTGTAGGACAGTTAAGGAAATTGACGAAAATAACCATGCTTAAAACAAAGCACTTAACCTACTAATTAAAATAAATCATTAAAATATTATATACAGGATTACAGCTGTAATGTAATATAGCCAACAACAGACTAATCTAACATTTATAAACGATTTCGTATTGCATAAATAAGGCAAAAAAAGAAAAGAAAAAAAAGGCTGCTTTTTGTTATTTTGATTCCACAGAAAATGTTATTGCTTAGAAGACTGTGGTTACCTGTCCTTTGAATCCCAGTTAAAAAGAACAGTAAGGTCCCTGTTGTCACGCAAGTCCTTCCATGGAATGTCATCTTCTTCAGGACTCAGGCTCATGGATTTTATACTGTCTTCTAGACTACTGGAACTGAAGCAAACGAGTGTCATAACTGACAGGTTCACATCTACAAAAATGCTACTAAAGTCTTACAATAAATGTCTTTCTACATGTTTTATTTATTCTTATTGAAAGACGAACATTGCTGCCAAGTGTCTATCAAGGTTTTTACGTTACACTATACAAATAATATTTGAAAACTAGGACAGACAACATTACACACCAAAAAGCTTTGACCAAAAATAGTATACCAAGATTAAAAGATCATTTTCAAATTAGGAAAACAAAGGAACGTAAACTCTCTAAGGCAAAGTCTTTAAATAGTTTATTTTTAATATAGTATAAATATTTTCTCTTACGCATTAACAAAAAAATAAATATCAGGGAATCATCTACATATTATCCAGATATATTATAGTCTTAAAAAATAAAAAGAACATCTCTTACATATTAGCTTCAAGTAAAAGATCCAGTAACATTCGCTCCGTACGAACTTGTGCAAAATGCAGTGAATTGTTCAACCGATTTCTAAAAGCAATGAATTCTGGGATTTTCTCAAAGGCTCCATATTTGTAGGCTTGTATAATGTATTCTGAGGTCTGGGACATACAAGAAAAACACACATTAGAAAGGCTAATTCTCAGATTAAATGCTGCTCCCCATGAACCACAACTGAAGATTTAATCATTCCTGCAATAGAGACACATGTAGCATTATTCTGTGCATCAAATATTATTTACTAGTATTCATGTACATACAAACCTCTCTCTACTAATGCTAAAATATCAGGATCCACAGCTAATCATAGATCTAAAGCCAAAATAAGATACTGTAAATATTGTCCTTTACTACAAGTGGTCATTTTGAAAGCAAAGCCTTTTTTTATTGAAGAACACATATGCTTTTGGATATAATTATGTATTTTTCTAGATGGCTGTTAAACCAAGATTGCAGCCAAATAATGGGCTTTTGTGCATGTTAAATCTGTCCATCAGGAACACTAAGCAACCATAGAATAGGATGAGGCCTCCGGACCTGAAGTGGGCAAACAGATCCTCCACTCTCAATCATCAGGCAATGTTTACAGAGTCCGAAGGCCAGGAACAAGAGAGAATTAAACTGAATAATTCAAACACTAAAATAAGATTTATTGCCGATTGTAAAGGTGGGAGCGCCATTTTCTACAAACAGAATCATAGAAACCGATGTATCGCAAGTAAAAAAGCTAAAATTTTCAACTTCATCCTATTTGGGGGACACAGCGTGTGCGTGTGTGTGCGTGTGTGTCAGGAATAATTGTTCAAACACAGCTGCATGTAGAATATTCTAAGAAGCGATCAATGGATGCAAAAATGCTAAATATGAAGTTTAGAGATGACAGGAAAAGAAGCTAACCAACCTGGTGGAAGGATAAATACAATCCATCATTTACTTAATGTATGGCCCAGCAACGCTGGCACCCCTCACACAATCAACACAGAATCTGTCCTCCAAATCAGAGAAGTGCTGTTAAGGAAAATTGTAAGGGCTCTCACAAGCCTGAAGCGTGAGTTGTTTCTGCCCTTCTTAGAACAAGGACAATAACCTGCAGGTTTATGTGCAGATCGGAGAATGACAAGATAGCACACACTGTTTCAAAACTGTTTTGGTTGACAAAATAGACAGGTGGAAATCCACCCCAAGATAGATGCTTAATCTCCACTTCCAAACGCTTCAAAACAGGATCAGCAAAATCACAAGTTAGACACCAGATCACACCAGACCAAATATTGTGTCTGCCAGACCCTTTGATAGAGGTGTACGGAAACAGGTTAAAAGGGACCCCTTGGATCTCAGTATTCTAGCTTTAGCAACACCACCTTTAAAGCAAGGTCCCGACGAAGGTCCTAGTAAAAGAACAGACCCGAGGCAACAGGTCAGGACAAAGTGGCAGAAATCTCACTGAAATACTTGCCATATTAAACAAGTCGGCACCAAGCTCCTCTAAGCCAGTATGGAGCCATAAGGGCCACATGAATGAATTCAAGCTTTGCCTTTTTTACAACTCATTGTAAAACCCAAATAGTGAGAAACATGTAGACCAAGTGAATGGAACCACCCTAGCTCCCCCAGGGCTGCCTGCTGGTGTCTTATCCTTGCACTTTGTTATTGTGGTGTTAGGCCGTGATGTCCATATCTGGGTGACCCAAGATATGGACAGGAGCACAACAAACATGTCTGGGTGAAGGCACCATTCTCCCTACACAATGTACTGTCTGGTGAGAACAATTGTTTACCTCAGGATGCAAAACATAGCAACCACTACAGGAATCTGAAGACCACCTTAAAATTACTAACATTTATAGGAAGATGGACTCCCAGACAATTATGGAGGAGTAGCGAGCACTGGTCAATTTCTCCCACCTGAGCCACTAAGAGTACTTGCCAGGTATCCACAGACAAGAATATAATCTAACATATTAACTTGAGAATGGATCGTGGCCATTTGTCTAGGACTGGAATTTGAACTGCCTAAATTGTGGTGACCATCATCCATAACAATTACATGTACAACAGGACTGATGGTCTTATGTTCTTAGACAAGCAAAACCAAAGTGCACCAAACCCTGTAGAGAGAGCGAGACAATGTTCTCCCCTGAAAGAAAAGCTTCTCTTTCACTTTTCCTGGGGTTAATCACCAGGAATATGGAAGCATACTGATCATTCTGAATATCAGAATCCAGGGGTGGCCCTAATGTTCACTGCAGGTGAGATTGTAGAAATGCGATGGACTCACCTTCAAAAGAATACAGTCTGTGGAAAGAATGACCATGGCCTCTAGGAATAAGGAAACTGTTCTCATGACATTCCAATAGACCTGGGTGGGGCAATGGCCAAGCAATGGGCCTGATTCAATTAGCATCGCATCCCAGTATTTTGCAGTGCGATGCTGTTTGGGTAATTTTTTTTTCTATTTTTATACGCGCCTCATAGAGGTGCGCATAAAAATAGTCTACCGTAACATTTTCCCGTCTCTCGCGGGCCGCGATTCTAATTAAATCAAGCCCTATGAACTTAAAAAAAATTATTGATGTAGGATTTGAAGGAGGATAGAGAAGAGACCCTAAAAAGAGATCTCAGCTATTTAGTACCCAGCCCTTGATTCCTTATGTGTTGGTCAAACCTGTACTACCAAACAGCAGCAAGGTGTAATGAAATCCTGATCTATAGACTGGTCCCATTGCGTAGTTACAGGCAACATATAAGTGAATACACATTCACAACAAGTACAACATAAATTTATATGCTTGCCTTAGTCACGTAAACTGAAGGAGAATTTCTCCATAATGCGTTGAGACATAGTCTCCTTTTCAGGCATCAATATCTGTAACAGAGAGAGAAAAAATTAAAGCACTATGCCATACAAGGCTAGCAACCAGAGCATATGTATCATTAGGCACCTAATGTTGGGGAAGACTATGCAAGAAACGTTTAGAAAGGACAAGAAGTCACTGTAACTCTCAGACTGAACAGTATCCAAAAGAGTAAGTCCAAAGATACAACATATTGTGTATCCTGAAGTGCATTATTGCCCCTTTACTTCAGGAAAAAATCCCTACAGATCTGTAACAACTTGCTTCAATGTAATGCGAAGGACTCCAATGTCTAGAAATTAGTACGGATTTCCCTGGCTTCATCTTAAGGACGTTTGTTTTAGAACAGGTGCTGTGGTTATGGTTGTTCCTAGTTTGGTTAGATAGTTTTTCTGTTTCAAGTATATTTAGCCACATAGGTATTTAGGCATAATAGTGAATGTGTCTTTTACATGTATAAAATCCTTTCAATGTATTATGTGTAATGGGTCTTCAAGCCACATAGGTATTTAGGCATAATAGTGAATGTGTCTTTTACATGTATAAAATCCTTTCAATGTATTATGTGTAATGGGTCTTCAGAATGAGGTGCCCTAAATATATGTCAGTCACTGGAACCCTAGTTGGTAATTGCTCTATTACCATGTTCCATTTTAGGGTCAGTGCTCTTACTTTCATATAAGATGCAAAATATAATTCAAAATATATGAACTAAAAGTGAAATGAAAAATATTCAGCAAATAGCTATAGATATGTAAAATATAGCTTCATAATCAAATCCACATCAAAAATGTTAACCATGGAATTTTAGATTTAATGACATAGTAATACTGAATTATTTATCAGTTTACTAGGCCAACACCTATCTCTGCTACACAAACTCTTATTGCCAAAAAACTCCAGTCCTGTTAAACCAAGGAGTTTATAAATGGGAGCGATTGTTAGACGGAACTTGCGTTTATTCCAGCCGAGCGGTTGAATATAATTTTGTAGCACTTACTGAGCGGTACTAAAAAAACTGATGTAACCAGTACAATAGATTACTACGACTGGTTTGTCTGAATTAATTAGAGAAAAAATAGACTGTAGACTGTGGTTCCGTCATCTTGTCTTAGTAAAGGATGCATCTACATGTTGCTATACTCTAGTAAGAGTATTAGTGATATAATAAAACATTGTGCTGTAGAGATGGAGAAAACACCCAACAGCAGGAAGAAAGGCAAATTTACCCAAAATGCAATTATATTAAAAAGAGTCAAACACCCTCTGAGAGGCATACATGTTATAGTGAGTGTTACTTATATGCCTGAATACCCACGTGAAGTATGAAAATTAGCAAACAGAAACACAAAAATAAAGGAATAAAAAAGGCATATAAAAAATAAGTGCTAATCAATCATAATAGGAAGGGATAGGTTTAAAGCATATCATTTAAGGATTACAGGAGTCAAAGAATTACATTGAAATTCTGTTACTGAGGTCAAACTGTTGAAAAGTATCTTTGATTTACTCTTTGGACACAGTTCAGGAGTTTAAATGCAGAGTAACCCAATATATTTCTTGCATTAATCCTCTTTTTCCCCCAACCCCACGAACGTTAGGATGCCCGACCGTACACATGCTCTCGTTGACAACTTTGTGTGTCATAATGCTTTATATTTTTCTGTTACACACATTGAAGCCTGACATGCAAAAATGCTACAAGTATTACTCTTCTTACCTTTAGGGAACGTAGATCACATTACAGCTTGACAGATGTGGCAATGTCTGATCTATACA
Organism: Limnodynastes dumerilii; assembly: GCA_011038615.1. Taxonomy (NCBI): domain Eukaryota; kingdom Metazoa; phylum Chordata; class Amphibia; order Anura; family Limnodynastidae; genus Limnodynastes; species Limnodynastes dumerilii. Next base: position 24,247 of record WWET01000239.1, on the reverse strand, counting down.
GAGACCAATCCTATGTACTTACTTATGCATCATTACATACAACAAAACTTCACTGTCTAACGTGTGGATGATGAACCATTGCAAATAATGATCCACTGCTGTGGGTGCAAGGGCTGCAGCGGCTACAGGGTCCAGCTGAGAGGGGAACCTGAGGCAACCTCTCATGCTGAATCCCCTAAGAATACACCAAAGCCAGGAGCAACAGTGCCAAGCCATCAGTTTCTGAGTCGAGAGCTCAGCACTTTCCTCCGCTGACAATGCGCAATGGGGGATGGGGGCTGCAGCTGCTAGAGGACAGTTTAAAGTCATCTGACCAGACATGTGCAGAGCGGTCTGCAGTCACAATGCACATATTCCAGAGGGGGAAGCAGGGAGAGATGCAATGGGGGCTGATTTTTTCTGCATCTCTATCAAGTAGCAGCAAGGCATCATCTTTCTTTCCTACACAGAGAATCTGCATTATGTATGACTTCCACAAGATTTGTAGACTTAATCTGAAAGGTGGATAAGTGACCTGATGTACTCACATCTTTCTGGTTAGAGTGGAAAAACCTAAGCGCGGCATTGCAGGCTTGTGACGCAATTGTGTAAAGCCCCAAGGGTGCTGCAAAACGAGTCAGCAGGTAACTGGAAAACAAGAGAATTGCGGTCACCTTCTGGAAACACACTACTTTTAATACAATGCATTGTTTCAGGAGTAAAATAACCCTAACTGAAGGATTTCGTTTATTACTAGAACCCCATTTAACAGGTTATTAAACTGTACCAGCATATTGTGCTGCATTATATTATAGAAGTGGCAGAAATAAAAAGTATATCATTAAATAAAATGAAGAATCCGTATCAGGACAAAAATCATGCATTAGAGTACAATTTATTACCGCAAATCAAGAACTTTATTTACCCAACACTGCTAAAAATACACCAGTCCTTTAGTGAGTAATCATATAAAAAGCAGTATACATAAAAACTGAGCATACACTAGGACGATTATAGGCCGATAAATGGGACGATTTGTCCCTGGGGAAAGGTCCTGATATCAGCACCATACACTTCTCCAGCTGGGACCGATAATCCTGGCAGGAAACCCTTCACGTGCTGCAGAACCTCTCACACTGACAGGCTGCACAGAGCTGTGATAGAATCCTCGGGCTGCATTAGTGTGACAGTGTGCCGCTACACTACAAGATATCAGGCCATACGCGGCCGGAGTTTACCGATATGAAATACTGCGCATGCGCAGTAATTTTGGTATGACATCTACGTTACTGTTTACGTATACGCAATCTACGTTGCAAAAAGTAACGTAAATGTCGTAACAAAATTACTGCGCATGCGCAGTGGCTCATATCGGTAAACTCCAGCCACATATGCAATGCGTACGGCCCGTCGGGAGATTGCTCTTTTATGTTTATTTGGCGTTTGAAAAATTGATCTTTCGTACTAACTACAACAAATATTTGTCCCATCAACAGATAACCAGATGATCGGACCAATATTCACTCTGTATGGCCAGCTTAACCATTAATAATGCTACAATTTTTTCACATAATGGAGAATCCACTCTTAAAAAAACCAAAACAAAACAAAAAAAACCTAAATAAACAGAGTTTAAATTAATCAATTACAGACATGAGGAGTGCTACTATATTTCCAGCATTCACACAACAGTAAAGCAGGGTACACACTGGAGGGTTATCTGACTATTATTGTGCCACACGATAACTGACAGATAGCTCCAACATCTTACCAGTGCGTACTGTCCCACACATTGCATTTTGGGACAAGAAGAATTTACATATTGTTTCTTTATATTTGATTCTAGCTCATATTTGCCAAGCCGGCACAACTCACCCAATCGTGTCATGCTGTATGTGTTTAGCATCGAGACTGCCATATAGTTCCATTGCTGGTTCAAATGCCCCCAGTGCACAGTATATGCGAATAAGCAGCAGTTTAAACTGGGCATTTGAAGGACTGTTGCTTAAACCTTCTTCTAACAGAGTAAGACAATGCCAAATAGCCCATTCCTCACCTGTAGAGAAATGGAGGACAGAAAGTCTTTGATCTGCTGAGGTGGGGAGCAGCATGTCAAAAAGGTTCACACAGAGGAAGGAAATGAGAAGTGTTGCTGTTATTCAACATACACTTGGAATAAAACCAATCAAGGTTTAAATAAAATAATAAATAAATAATAAATACATATAAAAAAAACTGTAAATGGAATACAAAATCCTGCATCTCTACAGCCATTTATCTAATTCTTACCATTATGCCACAGATCCAGGAGCATGTGAGCTCCTATCAGACAGTAGTAATCCGAAAATTGTAACTCTGTTTTCAGGCAGGTTTTTCCTATGGACAATTTAACAGTTAGTAGAGAAACTAAAGTCTTAATGGAAAACAAAGACAAAAAAAAGACTGCATGGTAACCCTGGTTAAATATTTAAGCAGTGAGTAAACCAATGCCTTGCTGTATACGGAAATATAACTCACCAAATTTTAGTCCATGCCTATATCTTGCAGTGATTTCTCTAACGGCCTGCTGCTTCTGTGCCTTGTCCATCTTGTGGTGGAGCCCAAGCAGTCTGGTGAGCTGAATCACACATAGGTGTCTCTGCATGGCTTTGATGTCCTCTGGCAATGGCAGGTTCTTCTCTGCTGAAGGACTCAGAGGTAATGACCCCAGCAATCGGTTTATAAACTACAAAGGGTAGAGACCATTATTAATGGCACACTGATTTTCCATCACATGCATAGTCTAGTATAAAACAGTAGATTAGGCTACTGGTGATTACATTGAGAGGTACATACTACAACGGAAATGTCTCCCAGCTAGACTATGTTGGCTATACAATTAACATATGTGTTTGTTTAGCTGTATACATAAAGCATGTCCTTTGTGTAAACAAAGCCAAATACTTTTGTTTTGGGTTTTTTCTGACACATTGGTGCTTTTGGACTGAAATACCCAAACATGCCCTGCTGGTGCCTGCTGATAATCAATAATAGTAATAAGAGGATTGTAAAATTATTTTAGAATAATATTGATACTTCTGTGGGACACTGAACAATGGTATTGATAAGAGTCAGGTAGGAGTGGGTTTAGTTAAACTTAATGTAATATTGCTAGCTCCTCCTCCCTGGAACCCCTGCTGCTCCTCAGGTTATCTTTTTAAAGCCAGAAAAAAAGACAGGGCATTGGTCCTAACTTGCAAACACAACAATAACCAGAGGGAGAACAGAACAGGCTTAGATACCAGAAAATTAACCGCCTGAGTTTAAACTGAGCATAGGGAGGGATCCCAGTGTCACCCTGATGGAATCAGAGAAAGATTTAATCGGTAAATCTCTCTATTTCATCCATTTTGGGGGACACTATCATGGGGATGTCCTAGAACCATTGGTAAAAGTGGCATGCTCAAGTAAGGCTGAGCAAAGGACCATTCTACAAAAGTCTGCATCCCTTATGCAAATGCATAGAAATGATGAAAACCTAGTAATGGCATGGAGCGAGGATCAAGTGGCCGCATAATGTAACTGCTCTATCAACATGCCCCAACGAGCTGTCTTTTAAGAGCCCGACTGCCAGAGTTAGTGTAGGTCCTGTTAAACAAAGACCATGATCCATAATATCGCAGTGGACAGGGTAACCTACCTATATCCATAACTGACAGAAGAGCTAAAAAGGACCCAGCCCCTGGCTTGTCTGCCAAGACCCCTCAAGAACAAAGGCGTCTGCTTCATTGATTAATCTCACCAGATTAATCCCACCCTACAGTAGTTCTTGATCAAGAGCTAATTACACTTTAAAATTCATGAGAACTTTTTGACTGTGCCTCTGCACTTTAACCCGAACCTGAGCAACCTTCAAGCACAAATGATGCCACTAATATCCTGACTCCCAGGCTGTCCTGCCTAAATGATTGTCAGTCTGAACCACCTGTTTCCTAAGGGAACCATTAGTGACCTAAGAATGTCCTACTGCCAACAGGGGATGAACTAATCTGCCTAAATCTTCTCTAGCTTTGAAGAACCACAGGAAAATTCTGAGGGGAATGTCAAGCCTAATACCAGCAGCTTCCACACCTTAGCACAAGATGACTAAACTAGTAGAAAAGGCTGATTTGAATGCCTAAACGTCTAAGAGAACTACCCCCAAGAAGGAAAGGACCTTGACATTAAATGCACTAAAAAGGGGATCAGCCTGCCAGTGGCCTGAGAAAAAAAACTTACCAGCTGACAGGTTGAGGGACGAACAAAATACCGATTCTCTTTTGACCTTTTTAAGACCCAGGATTTCTGTGTTTTCCTCACAGATTTTACCTCAGGTGTCCTAAGGCAGGAGACTAGGAAGCCAGCTGCTGGACATATCACTGCTTTCCTTTGTTCCAGTTAACTGGGCCTCTCCCATAATCCAAAAAGCAGCTAAGCCATCTATTGTTACCACACACCTGGACTATGCAGCACTCTGCTCCCATAACCGTATAGTAGGTTATTTATGATGGACATAATAAAGACAAATTTATGACAGGGCAGGGAGCAGTGATAGAAAAGATCGATAAATAATGGTCTATAATAGTATACTGAACAGACTTTAGCAATTCACCCACATTATTTTTAAAATAAAGTATATGTAGTGATAGAACAATCACTTAGAAATATATAAATGAATACAATGTACAATCTGCACTGTATGTACTGACAGGCTAAAATGTAAAATGGCAGCCAAACTCTTTCCTTATGTATAAAATAACACTGCCGTACATCAATGAAATGCCACTGTGGGAGTCTGTAATTTATACGTTAACCCATTCTTTGACCATATTTTGCTGTTCACTCATGAATACAGGATAAGTTCTGTTAGTTTAGTTTGTTATGAGATAGTGGTTGGGGGAGGAATTTGTGGCAATATTGCTTGGCCGGGTACCCTGGCCGACGGTTTTGTTGATGTAAATGTATGTTTTGTGGTTTTGCTTTTTGTCTTGTCTTGTTTGTTATTCTTATTATTTGTTGTATGTATAAAATGCTCTTGAAAAATGCAATAAAAATCTACTGAATTTAAAATGGCAGCCAAACAGAGTTTGCAGCGCTTTGGACTCAAGCGTATAAAAGTGTAAACTGAGGAGCAGCAGAAGTTGGAGCTAGGAATGTTCAGTTAAATGATGAAACCCATCGCACAGTGTCCCCAGAGTGGCTGAATGAGAAAAGTAGTATTGGAGCATTTGTTATCTCTACAGAAAAATAAAGGAAAAAGCACAGCTCATAAACAAAGTCTCTAAAGCTTTGAACGGAAGGGAATCTGAATGCAAGATGCAAATTCAATGCTGTGGAAATAGTCACCATATCTTTCAAAATCTCATCAAAGCTTGAAATAACCGATAGTTACATATACGGGTCTTTACTGCTCTCAGAAAACCTCAAATTTTCCATTGCAAATTTAACAGAATAGAAACAATAGAATGCACACAGTACTTAAGAGGTCACGTACCGTTAAATGCTGAGTGGGTAAAAGAAGATCCACAAAAACTTTAAGGTCAGTGAAGCAGCAAGGCTTGTCCCCAAACTTAAGGAAGTACTCAAACATCAGATTTTCTGGTTCTCCTAGGGAGGGAAAGAAAAAAAAAAAAAAA
>WWET01000239.1:0-18438 GCA_011038615.1 Limnodynastes dumerilii | reverse complement strand
ATATAATATATATTTTAAGCCACAGATCTTATGGCTATCAAAGGTGTGTGTAGGCCTGTTTATCATTTTTATTTCACACACACTACAGGTGCAGAAAACAGGCGCACCCAAAATAAAAAAAAAAGGCATGTGAAATCTAGTGTACTGCCAGTAAATATGTAGACAGGTATGGCTGTCAATACAGCCAACTATATTGTTGCTTTAGTGTGAAAGGCGTCTTTATTAACAAATCTGAATCCGCCCCATTGTGCGTCTTATCCAAACAACCAAAACCACAAAAAATAAACCATCTTATGCGGATTATGTGCAGATTTATTTCACTTACCCAGTTGGAATTCATTGTCACACCCTCGCTGCCTCAGACGACGTATCAGTTCTAGTTTGGCCAGATGTGGCCCGCGTAGCGGACGTGGATTCTTAGCCTCTGCTTCTACCCGTTCTTCTACAAACTTCACTGCCTGATCCATAGTGTTGTCCAGGTCCCCTTCCAGCGACCTGCGAAAACAGAGCATTAAATAGACTTAAGCGTCTCAATGTATGGTTTTCTATCATCATTGTCCCACACAGCATAGAAGTTTTATAGCACATTGGCCCTGATTCAGAGCTGCGCTTCAGTCTATTTTTCAGACAGAAGCGCAGCCAAAATGGCTATTGCGCATGCCTAGATTGGGAGCGCACACAGAAAGATAGGCGCAAAAGTACCCATCCGTCTATGATCGCATCCAACCAGGGCTGCGCCTGTGGAATATTATTTAAATGAGAAAAGGGTCGCTTCCACTGTGATGGTGTAAGTGTAGCTCACTGGAGCTGAAAAAAAGAAAAACTAATTAGTTAAAAAAAATATTAAAAAAAAAAAAAAAGCAAAAAATTAACCCCTTCCCCACAACCCAAATAAATAAAGAACGGCCTGAAAAGGCATGCTGCTGCTAGTAGAATAAGTGCAAGGTAATTAGTGCACTCACTGTGATAAATCTTATGTAATCCCTATGTATGATTAGCACTTTACATTTTTTCAGAGAAAGATAATGAGATTTAAGAAACTGGAACCCTATATTATAATTTGTGGTTAAAAAAAGAAAAAAAAAAAAAATATACTATGCCCTCCCCCAATAAAATTGTTAAACGTCCACGTGCCCCCCCATAATGTCAAATAATAAAATACTGCCAATACACCATCCCTTTCTTAAAAAAAAATACTGACACTGAGTTCTCGTTCTCTCGATAATTGTGGCAGTGCACAAATATACCCAAATGACAGTACACCTGTCATTAGTGTCGGGATGCCCTGTTTGTTTGTGTCATAGTTTGTGTCGTCTGTATAGGGTTTTTTGTTTTGCCAAGGCCACCCCACCGGATTAAAAGCTTACAAGACTGGACCCCCATCAGAGCAGGTAAGTAGGTTTATTTTTATTTTTGGGGCCATCTTATGTTTTGTAAATATTTTTAATTTAAGGGGCACATGTGGCAATTTTTATTATTTAAAGTATGTTGGCACTGTATGAATTTTTATAAAGAAGGGGACAGGGATCTGGCATTTATTTTATTTATTTAGATTTTGAAGGGGCACATGTCGCTATATTTTTTTTATTTTTATATGAGCACTGCGCTTTTTTTTTTTACGAAAGGGACGGGGTATTGGCAGGATTTTAGTATTTTACATTAGATGGGGGCATTTGGATGTTTAACAATTTTTTTTATTTAAGAGGCCACAGTATGTTTTTTTTTTTTTAAAAGGATATTTGGTGCCGGGCATGCTGGCGATAGTAGTCCTGCAAGCATGGGAGTTCTACTAGCAGCAGCATGCACTGCCGGGCCGTTCTTCCGCATCTGCTAAAACTCTGAATCAGGTCCATTGTGTGTAGGATGGATGCAATAGAGAGGGGGGCTGTAAATTTTGAACACATAATTAGGCTGCAGACTTACATTGGACCCTCTGCTGGCACAGTCCACCCTTCATCAATTAGGCTAAACACAGAGTCAAAGTAGGAGAGATAAAACTGCCAATCATCTGAGCTAAAAGGCAAAAAGGGAAAAAAAATATATTATAATATATATATCGACTTAATATATCTGCTTAGACAGTAACTTCACATGATAATCCTTGAAATACAAGTAAATACATTATCTGTCCCTACAACATATTAAAGGAATGACAGTACGGGGTAATATACATTAAATAACTGCACTAAATACGCCCACAATATGCTCTTTGGCCACTGTGCAGGTTGTCATGTTAGGAGAGGTTCTAAGCATGTGGAGAGACAACACTTTCAGTTGTTATGTAAATTATAGGGGCAGTTGTTTCTAAGGAAAGTAAACATGGCAGATTGCTATTCAGAGTATGCCATACTACATAAAATACACGTTTTATTGTAAAAGCTTTTATTACTAACGGTAGCAGCGGTTTTCAAACTATTTCACTGTGTCTGTAAAATAAATAAATAAAAATTGTGACCCCCCCACAATACAGAGAGCACACACTATACAACACAAAGCACACAATAAAGAGAGCACACACTATACATAGAAACATATTTCACTGTGCGTCTGTAAAATAAATAAAAATTGTGACCCCCCCCCCATAATACAGAGAGAACACACTATACAACACAAAGCACCCAATACAGAGAGCACGCACTATACAACACAAAGCACACAATACAGAGGGCACACACACTATACAACACAAAGCACACAATACAGAGGGCACACGCACTATACAACACAAAGCACACAATACAGAGGGCACACGCACTATACAACACAAAGCACACAATACAGAGGGCACACGCACTATACAACACAAAGCACACAATACAGAGGGCACACGCACTATACAACACAAAGCACACAATACAGAGGGCACACGCACTATACAACACAAAGCACACAATACAGAGGGCACACACACTATACAACACAAAGCACACAATACAGAGGGCACACACACTATACAACACAGAAAGAACACAATACAGAGGGCACACACACTATACAACACAGAAAGAACACAATACAGAGGGCACACACACTATACAACACAGAAAGAACACAATACAGAGGGCACACACACTATACAACACAGAAAGAACACAATACAGAGGGCACACACACTATACAACAAAGAACACAATACAGAGGGCACACACACTATACAACACAGAAAGAACACAATACAGAGGGCACGCACACTATACAACACAGAAAGAACACAATACAGAGAGCACGCACACTATACAACACAGAAAGAACACAATACAGAGAGCACGCACTATACAACACAGAAAGAACACAATACAGAGAGCACACACTATGCAACACAATACAGAGAGCACACACTATACAACACAGAAAGAACACATTACAGAGAGCATGCACTATACAACACAATACAGAGAGCACACACTATACAACACAGAAAGAACACAATACAGAGATCACGCACTATACAACACAAAGCACACAATACAGAGAGCACACACTATACAACACAAAGCACACAATACAGAGGGCACTCACTATACAACACAGAAAGAACACAATACAGAGAGCACACACTATACAACACAGAAAGAACACAATAGAGAGCACACACTATACAACACAGAAAGAACACAATACAGAGAGCACACACTATACAACACAAATCACACAATACAGAGAGCACACACTATACAACACAAAGCACACAATAGTGCAGTTGTTATACACCACAGAGAGAACAGTGACCAATATTAAACAGGGGTTTCCAGCTTGGAGATGACACAAATAAAGTACATGGTGGCATATTATGGGTCTGGCAACATCACTTATTAGAACACATGTGGATTATATTAGGGTATACCATATATACCATGCCATCTCCAGACCTATAATATACGTCACATATATTATGTGCCATTGCCCTACCCCTAATATGCCCCATACATACTTTATAGGGTGTGCAATCCCCAGGTACCCAATATATACCACATGTAATACATATCATATATGTGGTTTATGTAAGGCCCCCCAACAGCTGTCCTTTGCTCCATGGCAAAGATCAATATGAGGACAACGGTTTCAATCATAGAGCCTCTGATGTCTAGAATCAGCCCTGTACTCATGATCATTACAATGCGGAAAGTATTGCAGGGGGACACAAGCCTGAAGAGGTGCAATCCCCGCTCTGCTAGTACTGGCTTTCTAATGCTCAAAGGTTGCAAAGCCCCCATTTGGACCTAGTCACCCGGGTCGACATAGAGCCACAGTGGCTTATGCTATGGCCAATTGACCCTACTGCCCACTGAAACTACTGCAAGAGAAGTTTCCAACAGCTTGAGTGGCTCCTCCCTCTCTATGGTCAGCCTGCATGCACTGCAAGGAGATGGAAGGAAGCAGTGAAAAGATGTGTGTGTGTGTGTGTGTGTGTGTGTGTGTAGTAATTTACACTGTGAGGTTAAATCGGACCGGGATTAGGAGGAGGGGGGGGGGGGTCGGTCTATTACTGAATTCTGTAATTGTGTATTCATTTAAGACAAGAGCATGGAAACGTAGAATAGGATGGTATACATTAGTAACAGTCCATCCTTCAGATGACTATACTAATACTGAGTAAAAAACAAACAAGAAATTAGCACCGTAACCAACCAACACAGGCTTTCAGTGTGCTAAAATATATAGAAACAAATATTTAAGATCAATTTACCATACATAAACCCATGATTACTACACTGCTGCTTATATTTTCTTATGTATTGAGAAGTGTGTCTGCAAAAGACTTAACATTGTGGCAATGGACTGAAAGTTCCAAAAGCCTTAGATGGGAACATAAAACGTTTTTCTAATTCACATTATGCTGCAAAATAAACAATTGACCTTTAAACGTGTAAGAGGAAGAGGAAAGACGTAAGCACACAATCGGTCCGAATGGGAAAACTCACTTTTGCAACAAAAGTCTCTTGGAGAGAGCATTACACTCGGGCCACTTCTTCAGCTTCTTGTACATTGCCATACACTTGTTCTCACGGCTCTGCAGCTCACTGGTCAACTTCTCTGTACAGCAAAAACACAGGGGAAAAAATGAGGATCAACAGCTCATGCATTTGTGAATGTTCTAAGGAAGAGAGCTATGAGAACGAGAATTATGGAGCGTTTCTTTTACCGCCAAGCAAATATGAACTAAAGTGAACAAAACAGTGGTCATCTTAATTCCTGCCAACTCATCTATGCCCATGCCTTTATAAAAGGGTCTCCGAATCAGTTATAGGAAGCTAATAAAAAAGCCTATGCTGCCACATGGTACCCCTGGTTAGACTTCAAGACCACCCCTGCTTTCCTCCACCCAAGATCTATGCCTGGTGGATCATACTTTTATATTCTTCCTGCTTGTTACGAATCTGATTAGATTCAAAAAGTGTCTCCAGAAAGTTTATTGATGGTAATCCCGCATGTAAGGAGGACGACCCCCTTCCCCCATTCAAATATTTTATTAACGGTAATCCTGCTTGTAAGGAGAATGACCCCCCCTCCCTCCCTCCTATTCCTCTCTACTACCTCACTGTTCCATTTGTATTCTTCTTTCTACCCCTTCCTTCTCTCTTTTCGGATTACTACCTGTAGTGTCAATATTGTTATACACCCATCGTTTGTGTAATGCAATCTATTTTGCTAAAGTTGTGAGATTATGTGCTGGCACTAGATCTGTGTACCCACCTTACAGTGTAGAATGGATAACCGCTAGCTCTATTTCTCTTTGTGCCATTTCTTATATTGGTAATGTACACTCGGATGAAATAAAGAATTCCTCTTAGGATAACTACAGCAACCCTTGAGAGGTGTTGGAGGGAGCACTGCTGTATTGTCTACACAAATATGCAAGGCAAAGCTGTTCATTTACACCATTCTATATATTCCAGGCAGATTAGGCACAACTGCTTGTAACGTTTCATTGCGTAGAGTAAGGACGCTAGCGTATTTTCTATGCACTCCCCTCGCATGTGTACTTTGGCCGTTTTAAGCTTGCCAAACCCTACCTTAACTTTTAAAAGCGTAACTACTGACGTACGTAAGTACCTAAGAACGCCCATTCTGTATGATTTAAATGCCTCACCCTGCCTCCGAAGCGTAATTACCGGTGTCGTATGTCTGTCACGCCCCATAGTTCGTAGTTACGCTGTTGATACGTGGCTGGTACGTCCGTTCAGAGTTACGCGGCATAACATCTGCCGTGCGCATGTGCAGTAAATACTAATAGGCGATTTTACGTCAGTGGCTAGTGTAAAATCGCTCGCGTACGTAGTTTAGGATCTGGCCCAATGTTTTTTCATTTCTCGAGTAATGTCTGTTTAACGGCAGCATGTAGATACTAAAGTTGCTCTTACACAGTGAATGGCTGCTGCTTCACCAGTAAATACAGATGAATGTAAAAGGTACAAGAGTCTGCAGCATAATTGCATACAGAGAAAACTATTGACATAGCTTTGACGCAATTGCAGGTTCTGATGTTTAACCTCCTTCATATAAGAATACTCATTTATAAAAAGGGAAATAATTACCCCCATTCCCTCCTAGTACTGGTACCCCTGGTATTAGGCAGGCAACAAAAAAGAAGCCAATGTTAAGGTGGTTATTAATGGCAAACATACCTCCTAGCTTTCCTCTGATGACCTCTAAGGCTTCCTCATGTTTTCCCAGACGCTCTAAAATCATGTAGTACAGCTCAACCTGGGGGGAAAAATGCAATATAGGTGTAACATTCCAACAACGTTGTAACATGCGAATATACTTGGTATATGGAGATCAACATATCCACTATCCTTGATTCAAGGGGTCTTCTTTAATTATATTGTGGATTAAAGACCCTGCACTGCATTACTCCTTAGGCAGAATTTTGAGGGGTGTTTATTGCCTAAGGAGGAGCTCAGAGCGATTTAATTAATTCTGCTCACTAGAAATGTGTCACCCATATGTCTTGTTATTATCAGCCTAAAATTCAGATTGAAGGATATCAATTCATGTATTCATGTTTCCCACAAACAATAGGAATAATCAACCCATAAGGCAGATTAGCTACTGAATATGCATTTCTGCATGTAGACAAGTGCAACATGACACTACTTATATAAGAATCAGCAGAAGACATTTCTGCACATCAGCTGTACAGTGTGCTATGAGCATGTCCTCACCTCAGCCTCTGCTTCTATCTTATCCTCCTTCACCATTTTTTCAACCATTCTCTCAGCCAGAGGCAAAAACATTGTTTTAGAAAGTTTTTCATCTTGTGCTGAAATAGACTGGAGATGGCAAACATTAAGAACAAAGCAAAATTCACTCTAACTATTATATAACAATAATATCTGAATTTTTCTTATAATTCATTACCTCTCTTTAGTATTGCTAGAGGCCATACCAGAACATAAAGGGCCAGATTCACACTTAATATAGCAAGGGGACTTACACAAGCCGCTTTGCAAGTAACATCTATTATGCATGCCTGAATCCTGCAACAAGGGTGGAATTAGGCAAGCAGAATAGCGGCATGGAATGGCATGGATAACTAAAGGTAGCTTCCGTGTCCATAACTACGTATGACAGAGAGGTTCACTCCCCTCTACCATGTGTACATTAAACAGACATGGCCCAAAGAAACCACTGTTCTAACAGACTACACAAAATATACTACAATTTTTCAGGAGCGAGTTAAAGATTAGTTATCATTTAAACACTATTGTATTGACTGAATCAAGATAATACAGCATATAAATGTAACTTCACTATTTCCTGGGTAATAAGGTGTGTTTTCATGACCACCTGCTTATACTATAAAGGCACAACTGTGCTAGAAGACTGAGCCCAGCAATTCATTAAAAAAAGCATAAAAGGCAGCATAAAAATGTAATCTCTGCTATCCTATCCCCCCTCTCCCTTCTCTGCTCCAAGCTATACATGTTTAGTTCCTCTAGCCTTTCTTGGTATGATTTGTTATACAGGCCATGGACCATTTTAGTTGCTCTTCTTTGCACAGTCTCTAATGTATTTATGTCTTTCTGGAGATATGGCCTCCAGAACTGAACACAGTATTCTAGGTGAGGGCGTACCAACGATCTATAAAGGGGCATCAGACTACTTCTCTCTTTCTGCTACTAATTCCTCTCCCTATGCAACCAAGCATCTGACTTGCCTTTCTCATTGCTTTGTTACATTGCTTGGCTACCTTTAAGTCACAAGAAATAATGACTCCTAGATCCCTTTCCTCCTCGGTAGATTCTAATGTAATGCCATTAAGGATATATTGAGCTTATGGGTTTTTGTGCCCCAAGTGCATGATTGCGCATTTTTTGGCATTAAATTGCCACACTTAACCATACCATAGTCTACCTAGATCCTCCCTTATTTTGTATACCTCTCCTGGTGTGTCTAACCTATTACATATCTTTGTGTCATATCCCAAAAAAAAAAAAAAGCATATTTTTCCCCTCGATATCACAGGCAATATCACCTATAAAGATATTAAACAGCAATGTTTCAAGTGAAGAACCCTGGGGTACTCCACTGGTTACCTTACCATCCCCAGAAGGGATTCCATTTACTACAACCCTCTGTTGTCTATCCTGTAACCAAGATTGTATCCATGCAACTGTCTAAGTCCAATACCAAAGTTTCCAGCGTATTCAACAGTCTGTGATGTGGCACAGTGTCAAAAGCCTTGCTAACATCTAGATAAGCTATGTCTACAGCTCCCCCTTATCTAAAACTTTACTACTTTAATACATTTCAACTGCATAAACAAATTATATAATAAAGAATAAAATATACACTTCAAGTAACAAATAAGCTTATGTAAGCATTTCATATCATTTTCAGGGAGCATCCTCTTTTATTAAAGTGCTTGACTTCATACACAAAAAGTAATTACAGTCAAAAACATTCATAATATTTATTGCTCACCTGCATGATCAAACTCATCACAGACCAGAAATAATAGGGATTTTTGGGAACAATTTTATAAAGTGCCATTCCAGCCTGTAACACAAGATTGGACAATACATTAAAATACTAGAGACATTTTGAAAAATGTTACATTATAGGTCAATTTTCAGGAAAACAAAAAATGTTTTAATTCACAGGAACTAAGAAAAAATAAAAAGCAAAAATATATATTGTAAATATCTATCACTATCTATTGTTATATCTAGATAATTATTAAATTATATATTATTCTAAACACCCACGAACTAGCTTTTCTAATCTGAGAAGAGCCACTGACAACGTGGCTTCCCTGACGTATGACTATTACTTAGCTTCTCATCCGGGTCAAGCCATAGTCTGGTTTTCCAAGGGATCTTGCCCCCGCTGGCCACAATTATAGAGAGGCATCGGCTTGTGAGACACCGTCCGTCGTCTACACCTTAGGTCTACCCCTAGCAAGCGGTATAGCATGATCTCTTCCCACCCTGAACCACGATTCACCTGTCAGATTTGGGATTACTGCAGATCTTTAGTTGACACCTCCTCCCTTCCCTCACCCATCACTCCAGTGTGGGACAACCCGGAATTTTCCCCAGGATGCTCCTCTTCGTCCTTTTAGGCAGGCATCCATGTGGGAAAAGACTTGCAGGATAACAATGGCTGCACTCTCCTAGCAGCCTTGCAACAAAAGTTCAGCTACCAGGTTATGAGTTTCTACCTATACTTGCAGGTTCGTCACTTTCTCTCTTCCCTCCCCCTCAGTTCCATTGGCAGACTACTGTCACTAGTAAAATCCCTGTGCCAACAGCGTCCGCTAGCGCAAAAAATTATTTCTTCTCTATATACCGTCCTGCTCTTACACAAGGAGGCTCCTAGACCCACACATGAGACAGCCTGGGAGAGGGACTAGTGACACCCCGAGGAAGATACATGGGCACTGATTCGCGAGAGAATCTCCATATCCATACCTTTATCCACTCTCATCCAGGAAAACATGTATAAATATATAGCAGGTGGTACCTAGTCCCCACTCGCCCGCAATGCTTATACCGCACTACCTCATCAGCATGCTGGCGGGGCTGCGGGTGGAGGACTCCTACATATATGGTGGACCTGCTCCAAAATTTCACAGTACTGGTCCAGGGTGGCAACACTCAGCTCCCAAGTGTTGAATGTACCCATTAATAAGTGCCCTTGGTCCTTCCTTCTGGGCTACCCCATTGAGGGGTTATACAGGGACTCAGACAAATTACTCACATTTGAAATGCTACCAGATCCCTCATAGCCAGTCACTGGAAGGACCCTTCCCTGCCCTCCTCCTCACAACTACTACGCAAAATTTAGCACCTGTCCTCCATGGAAAAAATGTCTGCATAATGGAATAATAGATCCCACGTCATCCTGAAGCTCTGGGTCCGTTTTTTGTTTGGACTAGCAGGATTCTTTCTAATCAGCTCTTATTTCTTCTCCTCGGTTCTCCAGCCTGTGTCACATCACAGCATTCCAATTGGTTGTCTGACTAACTCTCCAATTCCACCCCCTCTCTTCTCCCCCTTCTTCCACCTCCCAAAGTAACACACTGTATCATGTCTTCTTACATTTCTAAATGTTACGTTTATTGTATTGACATCCATTGATATGTAACAAACACTTTGCTGTTTTGCCATTTCCTGACAGCTGCTTTATGTCTACTGTATTGTCCACCCGTAAAAACCAAATTAAATTAAATATTACACCCAAAGACATTTGACATTTTTTTAGTTAACCTCTTCTCTCACCCAAACTATATCTAATGGAGGCCCATTCAGCCATTTAGAAAAATTCTAATACAGGACAGCACAGTCCACTATCTTTTAGTTGGCACAGCCTGCAGTGTCATAACACCTAGTGCGACAAAGTGGACCCGGTCTTCTCAAAAAAACCAAAACAAAACTAATACATTAGAAAGCTTCTCCCTTTATTGTGAATAAGATGCAATACTTTCCATACCTGCTGCATTTTCTTGTATTCCCCTACTCTAGCATAGGCCATAAACAGATGAGAATGATACTCTTCACTGCTGGGGACTTTTCTTACAGCAGCCTCATAAAGCTTAGTGACCAATTCCGCTGAAGGGAGACATAAAGAAACAAAAATCAGGATTAATACAGGCTATAGATAAAGTCATAAAGAAGTGTGCATTTCCAAGTCATTTATACAAAGTAGTCAGACTGAAAGCAATGTAATGTAACCTATAAAATATGTAATATAACATATAAAAAAATAGACACTCTGGTCCGGCTTCAGTTACGTAGTTTTCATCTTATGTAACTTGTTTTAAGAATTGAGCTGCTACACATGTGTAGTAGCTTCTTTAAGCTATCTATGTACAGAAATGGCATGCGTAGTAGCTCAATTCTTAAAACAACATACGCAAGACAAAAACTACGTGAATCCAGACCTCTCTCTCAAGGATAGCAAACAAACAAAATCTGAGCAAAAGTAGGTGCCATGATCAATAAATAAATCATCCAGCCAACTAAAAAAAAATAAGTCCCAAAGGTAATAAATAAATAGGTTCTTACGTCGGTGCATTTCCCTGTACAAGATGGTGAGTGCCTGTAAGGAGTTGTCATCCGTTGGCTCCAGAGCCGCTACCTCTTGAGCAAGTACATAAGCTTCATCTTGCTTCCCAGTTCGTTGAAGCCCAATAGCTTTAAGCACCTGAGATTAGCAAGACAGAGATTTACTAGCTGTACAATCGCAAACAAGACAAAACATCACAATGCTGCTCTCTCTCTCTCTCTCAGATTTTCACCACATCCACAGTGCAACCAGTCATTTGATTTAGAAATGTATTAATATGTACCTTGGCACAGTGCAGGTCTTTATGCTTCTTAAGCAGTTTCTCGGCCTGTTGAATTGCCATCTTGTTGTTTCCATTGTCAAGGTAGTCTAGAACATAAAGTGTCATTATTTATCTTTATTGGTGTAATATTAAAGATTCCTGTGAAACAATTAGTTTACTGTATTTCACATAGTGGGCTCAATGACACCATAGTCTTCCAGTTTTGCAACATCATACTACAACCCCGCTAGTCAGCGGCTTTCAACATGGTGTTACTTCCTTTCTCCTAACCCAACACATGCAGCCCCGCACCACAATACATGTGGATGTACTACTTTATTTGCAGACATGGTAAAGTTGGACCATGAATTATATAAAAATGTAAGCATTTGTATGAATAAGGTTTTTTTTAGAACTTACTTTACAAGCATACCTCTAGCATAACTCATGCAGCTATTTTAGTGTGTGGGGGGGTGGAATTTGGGGTTAACCCATTGAAAGTGAATTACTAGTTATGGAGGAAGGGATCTCAAACCTCAGACACCTCTGCTGCAATTTATCAAACAGCTAACGATATCAATATATTGACTGAGCATAACGAGGACAGAGTCGATGCAGCCACTAATATTTAGGGATGAAACACTTTCCATAAGACTGTACAGTAGATGGTAGTGATGTTTATGTTCTATGCATGAATTCATTTTATCATTATTTTACCATCAATTACCTTTTTGTAAAAAAGATGTAGTTATGTTACTTAATAGAAATGGTGTTTTTTTAATATGGACCAGATACAGAACTGTGATTTTGCTGTGCCAGATCCTCTGCTGCATTTAGACTCCTGTGCGGGTGAGGAGAGGCCACTCCTCCTGCACGCTCAGTTACAACTTCTGGACGCTACTATAAAGTATCTGAGTGGTCTTCATGGACGTGGAAGTCTGGACAGAGTGCAAGGATCTTAATATGCCCTAACCTAACACTTAGATCATAACCCCCACCCCCACCTTACACACAACACATCATCATAGTGTCAAACACTTCCAATACAGAAAACTGGATCCGGAGCGAGCAATCATATAGCGGAAGTCTGGATACAGTCCTATTTTATTAAAATGGTGTATATATTAAAGCAGAGGAGAGGGGAGGAGAAAAAAAATAAAATAAAAAAAAAAAACTTATTTTCCTCCACCCTCCTATTATAGCCCAACGACAAGGGGTGTAGATTATTGGCAAAGTTAAAGCCTCACATTTATATTTTCAAAAACTTAACTCGTGTTGCCGCCCAACCCCCCCCGCCCCCCAATTCCTTCGCTGCAACAAGAACTGGAGTTTGTCTAATACCAGGTAAAGCACATTTTATAGGCATAAAACAGCAGCTTGTCAAAGCGCTTTTGCTCATTTTAAACTAACACCATAGCCTTCCCTTTTCCAATTTTTCAAATTGTTGTTACTTGTGGTTGCACTCACAATTACTCTGTTAACTAGATTATGTTTTTCTTTGTAAAGAGTTGCAACATTATTGCTACAAAGTAAACATAATAGTTGCAATGATTCCCATGAGATTAAATGTTGTTTTTGTAAGCAGGTCCTTAGATTATCTTATCTACAGTGAATGTGAATGTATTTCAAGAAAACAAATCCCAAACACTCCAGTTATTTCGGTGACGCTGATTTAATTGTGCAAGTTAAATGTGCAAAAATTTATGTTTTAATTTAAAGCCAACATTATTAGATCAGTAACTGTCATAACATGGTGCAGATGCTGGATACAAGTCAAACTGCTAACACATTAGGCTAATGGTGCCCATAAATAAATTACAGCCAATTAAACAATTATAAACTGGACTGGATAATGTGGAGCTATTAACCTTTAAAATGCTTGTGTTGCTACCTTCACTGCTTTATATTCCTTCAAAATGGCAATAACACAAAAATATGTGAAAGGATGCAAAGGAACATGTAAAGGAATAAAGGCCATAGCTTTTTAATCAAGTTTGGGAAACACTTGTGTAGTCACAGCTGTCAACCACACCATCAATCCAAGAGAAGTATCTAGTGCAAAGAGAATATGATTACTCTGCTAACAGTAAGGGGGAGCTGCTAAAACAAAAATAGCTAGGGTATGGGGGAGGAACATACCATCCCAAAATACACAGTGGGGGTAGCTGTCACACACCAATGTTGGAGATGAATTTAGGGAAACAAATAAGACATAGTAAAGGATAAGCATATGATAGTCAGAAGTGGCCAATGTACAAGAGAAAATGATATTAGAACACAAATATTGTAAAAATATACACATTTAATAAATATTGTAAGAATATGGATATATTGAATAGAAAGAGCAGTATCGAGTAATGAAAAATGAAAAATAAGGTACTTCTTTATCTTTGCGGCCCCCACTACCTAACTTACGTATCCCCGCAAGTTACGCAATTTCGGAAGGGACGGAAGGGAACCGACTGTTTGGCGGCGGCGGGAGCCTCTGGAGGCCAGCATTGGGGACACAAAGGGGACGGACGGGACATTGGGGACAGAGAGACACACATGTGGTGTGTGTGTGTGTGTGTGTCCCGGGCGGGAGCCTCTGGAGGCCGGACATGACACGGCATTGGGGACACGAAGGGGACGGACGGGGACATTGGGGACGGAGAGACACACATCACAGCTGCAGCACCGGCGGAGCGTGCGTGCCCTCTGCTGGAGAAAAAAAAACTACTACGTAAGTAGCGTAGCCAGCGGCCTCTGCAGCAGGGGGTCGCAAAGATAAACAAGTACCAAAAATAATAATAAGTATTGCTGACTTCAGGGCTGATCCAGAGCTATGGCTGCCGCACTAGTTACGGTGACCGTATGCACAAGAACGGCAGCAATGCTGTTCTGCGAATGCGTCGGGCATATTTTGAGCCATGGATCTAGCGTCCGTAACTACAGTGTAGTTATGGACGAAGGGGTGGGCAGCTCCGTAACTACGCTGTAGTTAAGGAAGCTGGGTGGGGGGTGGGTAATTAGGAGGGGAGGGCTGGGTTAGAGAGGTTACGCTCCTGTGTGAGCATAGTTACATACAGTTATGCCAGCTGAAGCTAGGGTAGCCTTCAGCCGGCGTAACTGTGTGTAACTACGCTCACACAGGGGGTGTGACAAGGGGAGTTCACCAGAGCTACGCTGGCCAGCCCTTTCCTTCCACTGATTACGCAACAATTGCATACTAGCATAAAGCCCTTAGATAAGAACAGCTGCCAAAATGGGGATGGTTATTGTACTGGAAAGAGATTAGATAGATAGACAGACAGACAGACAGACAGACAGACAATAAATATTTAAGTATAGAAGAAATCACATGCTTTATTTTATTGCTAAATAAATACATTTATGCATACATTATGAAGAAATTTACAGGAGCATAATTAATTTAATCAGTGATACATTTGGAATATAATAAAGATTTTCCAGAAAAAATATATAAAACACAGACTATAAAGGAATGACTGATATGTTGTGACGCACGTTCTTTTATTTTAAAGTTTCAAATAGTTGCAGTGAATGACAGAGGGAGGTGACCATATTACTACTGCTATATATGGGAAACTTAAATATTGTTACATGAATAATAATGAACTGCTTCTGAAAAGAGCATTCTTGTTACCCATACATGATGTGCAAGTACTAAGCACCATATACAGACATGAAACACTGCCATAAAAGTCATTAATTTAGGCAAGAACAGTCATAATTTAAGTGACCCTGAATGTTTTTAATCTAACATACGTGCATCACAGGTATAATTTATAACAGGGGACATTTTCTTGTGCATTTTTCACTTATTATTCAACAAAATATATAGTAAAAAAAATATGAAGAAAACTAAAGATTTTTCCATATTGAGGTGCTATTAACTGTGACCTTGATGCATCCAAATATAAGTTGACCCATTTGATTTGAGAAACATTTAAATGTAGTTCATCTCTCAGACTGCATCTAAAGATGTTTTTGCTTGTGTAATTTGCATATTATGTAAAGTTAATCTGTCCAAGTAGTTTACCACAACATAAGGCAGTGATAGGCAACCTGATACGCATCTGGGCACAAAGGGTGTTGCCCTGTGTATATGGAAATCACATTATTCCTCCTTGCATTAATATTTAACAATACATTTAATAAAAGAACAGGGAACCAGTGCTTAATACTATATAAGCAGACATATTGGACATGTGTTACATGCTAAAACAAACCTAATGCGCACACAGAATGTACATGACAGATCAGTTAAGAGCTCTAAAGTCTATACATGGCCCTTAGGGCCACCTGTTGCCCATCACTAGTAAAAGATTAGAATAAGGCTGCAAATCCAACATATTCTCATTCATGAATTGTGAAAGAGGACTGTATACCAAATACAGATAAAAGAGAAGTCTATTGAAAAAACAGGCATTACAGATGAGACAACTAGCATAATAGAAGTATCTGAAGCCAGGTTTAATCACACAATCTGAGAAGGCCATATCCAGCCACTGTAAACCACACACAGGAGAGAATGTGCCTCAGAAACACAAGCTACAGCAACCCTTATTCATATACAGGTGGTCATTGTGCGAGATGAAAAGCATAAGGGCATAAAGAGGACAGGCTGGGTACAGGTGCTAGTTTAATAACCCACTCCAATAAGGAGGCATTCAGACAGCTAGTGGCCGGTAATCCCCGCAGACACCGATCGCAGCTTTCCGTCCCCCCACCATCCCGCAGCCATTCATACTGGCTGATCCTGTGTGATCAGGCTCCCCGGTGACAGGCCTAGCTCTCGCATCCGCCCTCTTCAACACTTAGATGCCTGCAACCACCCCAGGTGTTTGTCTGTCTCCTGCCACAGCCGAGGCCGTCGTTTCCTGCCCCGCTGGCCCCGGGCACTTACCGTAGATGGGTCTAAGACGCCTGTCGTTAGGATCCTGCACATGGCCCCGCGCCGCCATGATGACAAGCGCAGAAGCTGAATGCGCATGCGCGGCAGGAAGCGGACGGCGGCGTTATGGGGACAGCGCAGCTGACTGATGGCCCCTGTCACCTTATCCCTGGGAGCTGCTTTCCTTTCCTGGACGTGGAGAGAAAACAGCAACAAACCTTGTACATTATCTGTATATTTCCATATGTTAGGAGTGTTACTGCTACATATCTTCTTCCAAAATCTTTATTATACAGCATTTTAGCTGACATTTGGTCACTATATGGACAGGAAAGGCGAGATTGCTGTTGGTTTATTAAGGAGGAAACCATCACACATTTTAGTTGATTTGTATTAACGTTATTATTGTATTTAAGATATATTGTATGTGTTTAACCCTTTACTTTCTTTTGCATTAGGCACCTCATTTCATAATCATTGTGTTATGTGCAAATAAGGTCATGGAAATTTTTTTCATGGAGCTTTAACGTTAGCCACACACTATGCAATGATTCCAGCGATTTAGGAATGATTCATGCTTGGGAACGTAATGGCCACATGTTTGGCCAGAGGGGCAAGACTCTTAATGCAAATGAGCAGCACTCGGGCTACTAATGTACAGTATCGGCGTTCCTCGAGCCTTAGGAATGATTTACAGTTAAGAAAGTCATGTGGAAACAGGGGCGTTTTAAGAAGTAAGGGGGCCCGTGTGCTGGATTTGCACATGCCCCCCCCCCTTCCCTGAGACAGGACTGTCCAGATTTGCGGGGCGAAAAGGGGGCGGGGCTTAACAGCGCTGTAAGCCCCATCCCTTTTTCGCCCCGCGAATCGGGACAGTCCCACCACAGGGGAAGGGGGACTAATTTGGCATCTATTTCTTCCCTCCGGAAGATATTAGAGGGAAAAAATAGATGCTGAATAGCCCCCCTTCCCCTGCCAACCCAGGGTGCAGGATGCATGCCACAGGGCCCCCTGTTCTGAGGGGCCCGTGTGCACTGCACACCCTGCACCCATTATAGATACGCCAATGTGTGGAAACTAACATACACACGAACAAAGATAAGCATGTGAATCAGGTCCATAGTCTGCAGTACTCTCCAAGACCAGTATGGTGGTCTTCCTTAAACCAAAATGTGCAGGAGTTTTTAGGAGCAATCTCATCTCCTTTGCTTTCCCAAACATTATTGGACACATCGGTCTATGGATGTTGTCACAGATCTACCTGATTCTGCTGGATTTACTATCATATGGGTACAGGGCCGGATTAATAATGGGGCTGATGGGACTGCAGCCCCAGGCCTCCGTTCATAATTCGGCCCATTAATAGATGCAGCAACAGCCTGAACGGCCGGCCAGGCTCCTGTATGTTTGGCCAAAGTTGTCAGAAGTTGCAGGGTGAGAGAGTGACAGAGCGTCCTGCACAGATTAAGCATCCAGACGCAGGACGCTCAGTCACTCACTCTCCCTGCAACTTCTGACAGCTTCCAGTGCACGCTCTAGTGACCCCGCAGGCTGACTGGGTAATGAATCACGTGACCTGCCTTATCTCCCAGTCAGCCGGAACCTAAGAGGAGCAAGCTGAAGATCAAGCATGTGGAGACATTTAGGACAGAAAGTAAAGATCCAAGAGGAGGAAGAAGAAAAGTAACAAGCAGCAAACAGGTAAGTGTTATATATAACTATATACTGTGTATGTGTGTGTGTGTGTGTGTATACTGTGTGTGTG
>WWET01000238.1:852698-872507 GCA_011038615.1 Limnodynastes dumerilii | reverse complement strand
ATATATATATATATATATATATATATATATATATATATATATATATATATATATATATATATATATATATATATATATATATATATATATATATATATATATATATATATATATATATATATATATATATATATATATATATATATATATATATATATATATATATATATATATATATATATATATATATATATATATATATATATATATATATATATATATATATATATATATATATATATATATATATATACACACATACACACAATCAAATAAATGAGACAGCGCTTATAAACATCCAGAAAAATGTAATATTGATGAAAAGAATAAGCTAGAATTGCTGAATAATGGACTCAAAAACAATTGGTACTGTATATACTTAAATTACTTTGCTGATATTAAAAACAAATTTATATATAAAACATACACCATTCAAAATATATGAGAAAAGAATAAAAATAAATATAAAAAGAGTGGTTTCATCATAAGCATATGCCATATAATGAAGTGTGAAAAATAGTCAAATTATACACAAAATACTACACACACAATGCACCTATAAAACATACTACATATACACATAGATACATAAACACTGTGCACCCATAAAACATACTGCACACATAAGACAAGCTACACACACTCACGCACTCACCTTCCATTTGCTGCAGCAGACAGGAAACAGAGGAAACACTGACTCCTCCTCCTGCTCAGGTGACAGCAGAGATCCTTTAGCCCAGGGGTCCCCAACCCTGTCCTCAAGGACCACTAACAGTCCATGTTTTTTAAATCTCCCTGCTGGAGGTGGGATCATAACTGACAGTTACATTTTAAAAGCTCCACAGGTTATGCAGCGAGACCTACAAAACAGGGACCGTTAGTCATGGTTGCCGACTTTTGGCAGCTTCTCTCAGGGAGATCCCGGAGAGAAGCTAGCGACGCATGGAGGGGGTGGGGCTTAACGACGCGGTTATGCAAAGCGCGTCATTAGGCCCTGCCCCCTTGCTCATACTGACCCGTTTTTTATTGAAATAGGGGTCGGGACAGGGCTTGATGCGGCATCAAGTCCCTTCCTGTGCCTAGCAACACTAGTATACTAGTGTTGCTAGGCAGGGGGGCAGGAATTGAGGCCGTGGTTTCAGTAAAACCACGGGCCTCAAGTCACTTGCGGGAGATTTGCTGGCTCTCCCGGGATACCGGGAGTACTGCCCGAATTTCGGGAGTCTCCCGGACATTCCGGGAGAGTCGGCAACCCTGCCGTTAGTGGTCCTTGAGGACAGGGTTGGGGACCCCTGCTTTAGCCCACTTGGAGCTAACAACTACCAAGGAGTTGGATCAGACTGGAGGCAGAGGGAGCTGTGGAATCTGTCTCTGCAGCGATACTGGAGAGTCACAGCAGATGAAATGTCCATCCACTGTGACCCTCTATTACAGGAGGAGGCCAGGGGCATCAGGGAAGAACAGCCGGGCCTAGTGTCCCGGGCCCAGACAGAGAGGGGGCCCGGGACACTAGGCTCGGCTGTTCCTCCCTGATGGTGGCCCTGAATCAGGGTCTAACAAACATGGAGCAAGATTTACTAAGCTGCGGGAAAGTAAAAGTGGAGATATTGACCATAACAACCAAACAGATTCTAGCTCTCATTTTCCTTTAACATACTAGAAAATGTCAGCTAGAATCTGATTGGTTGCTATAGGCAACATCTCCACCTTTCCTGTCCCGCAGCTTAGTAAATCTGGCCCATGTTGTTGATGTTTGAAGTATATATTGTTTAGGTAGACAACTACATATTTGTAGCAAGATCTCTATTCAGAGTTGCTACACAACAGGTAGGACCAGTAAACACAGCTAGCACCTAGCACAAGGCAAGGAGAAATCAGCTTCCTGGTTGCTAAGCAGCCCAGGACACTATCAGTGGAGAGCTGTGGGGGCAGAATCCGTCTCAGCTGAATGTAACAGACAATACAGATACTGCAAGCCACAGCATACACTGTGGCAGCTACGGACACATGCATGGACAATCACAAATAATTATCAGGACTCCATCAAAGTGTGGCTGTTCACATAGTACAGAGTGTAACTGTGGGTTCTGCTGCAGGCAGATCACACTTCTAAGCCCCTAAGGTGTCTGAAGAGAAACCCATGGAATGGGCAAATGATAGCAAGCTACTGGGAGTACTGGAGAGTACCAGAATGCTGAAGCATAGCTGGTAAGCAGAGAGCTTCAAGAAATCCACAAAGAACAGTTGTAGCACAAGGAGGATTCTAGGTGGCAGCCCATGAGGTAGCTGGAGAGAAGCCTATGGAATGAATCAATGAATGAATGAATGAATGAATGAATGAATTGAATGAATGAATGAATTGAATGAATGAATGAATGATAGAAAGGTGCCGGGAGTACTGGAAAATATTAGAATGCTGAAGAACATATTATTCTGGAATGCTAGAGCAGAGGTGAAACCAGAATTCTGAAGCACAGATGACAACGTAATACTGAAGCACAGGTGATACCGGAATGCTGGAGTACGGATGATACTGGAATGTTGAAGCACAGATGATACACAGGAAGTACAGGAAATATTCAAGAAATCCACAAGAATAGAATTGCAGGAACACGAGGATCTAGTAGTGAGCCTAAATTCTAGCAGTGAGAGAGACAGATTTAAATTGTGACCAAGTGATTGCAGTGTCAGCTGCAGCTGAGTGCTAAGGAGAGTTATGCAAGGAAACTGCTGTCATTGCCTGGCAAGCACTACATTGTATTGAAAGCTCACTCTTAATTGTGAGTATTATACTTAGAATTCAGTGTAGATTGACTTAAATATAATGATACAGGAAGTAAACTTCTATTCTAGAAAAATGTTTGTGGATTTATAATTTATAGGATATTCAAATGTTTCGTACTTTTTAATTATATGAATTATATTTTTTGTAAACCTCAGATAGGATATAGGATTAAAAAAAAAAAAAAAAAAAGTATTTAGAATCTCTCTAGGTACCTGTTCCTCTGTTCTCTCCTGCTTTCTCTAACCCCTAATCTGTCCAGTTCTTGGACAACTATAGGCCTTATGCATACTATGCAAATCAGTCACCTCTGTTCACTGATGTAATGAAATGTCTCTCCAACTCCTAGGAGTGTAAATGATGTGCTAAACCTGAAATAGGAAGCAAAATCTCTTTAAATAGAGAATCAAAGTGTCATGGTGCCTTCAGTTAGTTATGGTTCAACCTTTTATGAAAAGGTTACATTTCATTACTTTCTTAATTTACATCTTTTAGGGGAGAAATTCCAGATCAATTTAGAATTACAATTTGTAATAGCTAGCTGCAAATTGGAACATTAAGCAATAGGTTTTATGAAGACAGGACCGGATCTGAAAATAACTCTGGAATGTTACACCTGGGCCAAACCTGGTTGTATTTCAGAGGTTGTCTTTGCAAGCAGGTAGAATATTTAAATTTTTCTTATTGCACACAGATACTGACCAGCTTTACTTTTAATCTGTTATTTAATCTGTTATTTAGACTTGTGCAAGCATCATCATCTTTCAACTCTAATACTGTTTGTAACAGATGAAGCTTACCTCCTCTGCAACATATTTTTGCCCAATGTATAAATTTTCCATGTGTTTAGAATACTCTCCAACCACGTCACTCACACCAAGTCATCTACACTAAATAAAACTAGAGATGTGCATCTGGACATTTTTCGTTTTTTGCTTTTGGATTTTTTTTTCGTGTTTTGGTTTTAGATTGGTTTTGCCAAAACCGCCCTTCCGTGTTTTGGTTTTAATTTTTTTTATAAAAAAATTATAAAGACAGCTAAAATCACAGAATTTGAGGGTGTTTTTGCTCCTACAGTTTTATTAACTTCAATAACATTCATTTCCACTCATTTCCAGTCTATTTTGAACAGATTACAGCTCACAATATTGTTTTTTTATCCACTTTAGGCCAAAAGGTTGGCTGAATCACTAAGCTAAGCAACAGAAGTCACTTTGTGATTGCCGCACAAATCTGTCCACAAAAATATGGGACAAAGACCCCATAGGCTGCAAGCACCATAAATGGCCACACTTAACACCAGACAGGCAGGGGTTAAAGTATTAAGTTGTTTAGGTGTTAGATTGGCCTGACAGTTTAGGGAGTGTTAGTTTAGTGAGGTGAATAAAAGGTCAGGCCATGGGGAGGGGCTCATACTTCCCAGAAAATTTTTCATAGAAAGTTGAGAATTTTGCTGCTGTGTTTTTCTGTCATCTCTTTCTGCTCAATAAACTGTTTTTTCCTTTTGCTTTCACTGTTCTTCGCTTTCTCCCTTCTTATAGCTTCTGTTCTATTTTACTCTACTTCTCTTACTTTCTTGTGTGGTAAATTTTGGCCCCTGGTTCTGCTTCCTCTGCAGCTATGTCAGGCAATTCTTCATAGGCTGGTTGCAGCCTGTCACATGGTCTCATGTGCCTGAGTCCCTTGTGGGGGTCACTTCTAGGGGCAGGGAGGGAAGCTACTAATAGGGCCAGTTCCCCTGCATCATATGGTATGCTGCAATAATAGGAGGTATGGTGTACTATATGGTTTTATGTGATAATAGAAGGCGGTTGCAGTCCCCGGGTTACAAAGTCTGATTTCTGAAATATTTCAAATACCCCTTTAGTTTAGAAAAAAATAATTCAGAATGGGTGAGAAACGCCGCTACCGCAGGACCTGGACCATGGGAAAGGTGAGTCATCTCTCCAGGGTTAGGGTCAGGCTGCCAGGAAGGGAGGGTTAGGGCCAGGCTGCAGGGGAGGGAGGGTTAGGGTTAGACTGTGGGAGATGGTGGGTTAGAGTTAGGCTGCAGGGAAGTTTGGGTTAGGGTCAGGCTGCGTGGAAGGGAGGGTTAGGGTTATGGTAATGGAGGGGAGGATTAGAGGAAGGGTTGGGGTAGTTTTTTGCCTTACCTTTCGGAGCACCGAAAGTTTGGTGCTCCGTGGATTGATTGCTATGCCTCATCGTACCATATGCAATCGAAATCCCAGCAGTTCCAAACTGGCTGGGAGAAAACGGCCCTCTCAAAATAGGGCCGCTCTTTCCAGTGATCCACACCCATAGAAGGCATGGTGTAACATATGGTATAAAGTAATAATAGGAGATATGGTGTATTATATGTTATGTGATAATAGAATGTATGGTGTAACATATGGTATAAAATAATAATAGGAGATATGGTGTGATATATGTTATGCGATAATAGAAGGTATGGTGTAACATTTGGTATGCTGTAATAATAGGAGATATGGTGTATTATATGTATTATGTGATAATAGAAGGTTTGGTGTAACATTTGGTATTATGTAATAATAGGAGTTATGGGGTACTATATGTTATGTGATAATAGAAGGTATGGAGTAACATATGGTACAATGTAATTATGGATGGTTTGGTGTATTATATGGTATGGTGTAATAATAGGAGGCATGATAAATTATATGGTATGATGGAATAAAAAATATAAATTTTACTAGCAAATAAAAAGCCAAAATGACCAATAGGGAGTAATAGGGAAACTCATCTGGTGACAGAGAATGTCAGATGTATTTATGCAGAATATTGAAATAATATTCTGTATACTGTGGTAAAATATCAGCGTGTAATGTCAGTCTACTGCACACTGTGTAGTCTGGGTAATTCACCATGTGCAGAAATGTCTACACTGCAATGACAGCAATGTGCTGAGAGGGGAGGAACACAGGTTTCCACAAGCTTGGAGATGAGTTCACGTGAGGTCTTGAGGTTAGCAGCTCGCAGGGGCCAGCAGATGGATCAGCCCACTCGGATGTCCAGTTGCCAGGAACATCAGGTTTGCAGCAAAAAAGCAGTGGTCAGGGAGATGTATTCGAGAGCTGTGAGTTAGCACCAACCTCCGGTTTGGAAAATTTCCCTTCAGTTTCCGACGTTCTGTCCTTAGTGGGTTCCTTTGACTCCCATTTGAAACCTAGCAAGGTAATGAAGTTGCTGAGGAAGTCGCTAAGTAGAGAAGGATAAGAGGACCCTTGTAGACTCCTGGGGGAAGAAAAGCGCCACACCCAATATATCTTCAATGATGTGAGAGAAGGCCTCCATTGGAGAGGGGAAGTTGTTTATATGTTTTCTATCACAGATGTCAGCAAGAAAGCACATGCTGCAGATATAGCAAAAGGGAGACTGGGTGAGGAAGCGTTTAAATCCTTTCCTAATTGGGTAGCAGGGTTTTGTACTTTTGCAGCCTGCTACTTGAAATTTCGCAAAGAAGGATATAGGGCCATATGGTGCTACATTCACTTAATACAGGACATGATTGGGTCTTTCAAAGGGGTAACCTGGAGGGACTATGCCGAAGGATTTAGGAAAACACAGGTGGGCTGTAGGTCCATGGAATTTGGTATAAAGGATTTAGAGGTGTGGTCTGAAGTAACACAACTAGGGCCAGCAACATTTGAACCCCAGCCCTTTCGTAAGCCACCCAGTCAGGAAAAAAGCCCTGCCATCTTCAACAATAGGGGCAATTGCTTTGCCTTCAATAATACCCGTTGTACATGTGGGTCAGCTTGCAGGTTCAGGCACAGTTGTCTCAGGTGCGGGGCAGGGCATCCTTCAAAGAACTGTAATGTCCAGGTCACCGGGGGTGGAGGTCGACCTCAGCAGGACTATAGGGGTAACCAGCAGAGCCAGGTCCCCTGTTAAAGTTGACGCTGTCATTTTGGCTTGACGTCTACTCTTTATGGGAAGGTACGGAGCTTTTGCGCCAAGGTTTCACTGTATGTATTAAGTTACCCATTAGGGGTTAGATTTTGTCTAGTTTCCCTGCTAATTTAAAATATGTCAGGCAGTTCCCAGGGGTGTTGGAACAGAAGGTTTTTGATGAGGTGAAGCGTGGTAGGATTGGGGGTCTCTTCCTGTTCCTCCTGTTGAGGATTTGGTCATATCACCGGTGGGTCTAGTTCCTAAAAAGGTCCCGGGTAAATTTAGGTTAATTCAACATTTGTCTTACCCTGTGGGTCTTTTGATGAATGATGCCATTGACCTGGACCAGTGCAGAGTAGTGTACCAGTCTTTTGAGGAGGCGCTGTAGATGGGGCTTGCGGCAGTGGGGCGCAGCTGGTGAAGCTGGATATTGAATCCGCTTTTTTGCTGCTACCATTGTACCGAGTCCTTTATATTCATGGGTTTCAAAATGCATCAAGGTTATTTTTTGATTGATGTGTACCTATATGTTATGCCAGCTCTTGTGCCTTTTTTGTGAAGTTTAGCACTTTTCTGCTCTGGTGCATTCAGGTTTGCGGCAAGCATCTGTTCATAGCGCATTACCTTAATGACTATCTGTTTATGACATCTGGTTCTTTGTTGTTTACATTAACGTTAATTTTAGGGCCAGGCACGCTCCGGGGGTGGATTATAAGATAGCGGACATGTTGTACTGTTTTGACTGGCCGAAGTTCAGGTTGCTGGTGACAGGGGCTCAGACAGCTGGTTTGTTAATGTCCTTTTTAGCAGATTGTAAGGCCGGCCTAGAGTCCCTGGTGAACAGCTCCCTGGCCCTGGCTAGGTCAAGGTGCAGAGGGGTAAATCTGACTCTGACATTTTGTTACACTGGTTATGGCACAAGTATAAAGAAGGAAGGTCCAAGGCCATGATGTCTTCCTATTTGGTGGGTGTAGCCCATTTTTCATTACTAAATGGGGGAGTCAATTTTACTAAGATAGCCATGTGAGGAAGGCAATGAAGTGCTGGGCTCGTAGGCAACCAGTAAAGGAAGATGTGCATTGTCACATTGATGCAACCTTGCTGGGGAGAATGTTAGCGACAGTGCCAGGGGTTGCCTCCTACCCATTTGAAACCAGCCTCTTTAAGGTGGCTTTTTCCTGGGCCTACTTTACGTGCAAGGTACATAGATCTAAAACAATCAGCTGGAGAGGGGTCGCTGGGTATTCGTGGCCCCTAACCCTAATGTTGACATATGTCCAGTATCTCTATCAAAGCAGTTTTGGGATCAAGAGGCTAAAAAGGGTATCAATTGGTTGACCAATTTGTTTTTGTTTTTAAGAAGTGTATAAAGAATGTTGGGTTGGATACCGCTCTTTACAGTACCCATTTATTTCGTACTGGCGCCGCCACTTCCGCCGCCGACATTAAGTCCGACGCCTTTAGGAAAATATATTAGGTTAAATAAGTGTTAAGAATTTGGGTGTGCCTAAGCTTGAATCATGCCTAGGATTAGCTGCTTGCCTATGGGGGCACGGGGGGTTTTCTTCTTTTTTATCCTCCCAGTAAGTCTCACTTTAGCACGGCGAGTCTTGGAGGTTTAAGGAGTTGAGTATCGGCAGTGTGAGTATGGATATGTGTCTATGAGAGACTGAGCACTCCGTTATCTTCCACGTACTGCTCCTTATTGGAACACAAATATTCAATATATATGGAGGCAACGATGTATGCTCATTAAAGAACTTTGTTTGCTCTATAAAGACTTTGAAATTACCATCAGACCTGCATTTTAATTACTGCAGAGTACCACCAAGAGGTATAGCCATATATTCAGGCACGGAGGGTCATCTGCACTGTTTATTCACAGTACCCTTGGTTACCAGCAAACTACATTGCATTGCAAACAATTGATTCCGTTACTAGTTCTAATAGGAGACATTATATACATCTTCAATTACGGAATACAGTAGCGTTGGTTGTGCCTTTTAAGCTCACTACCTGGAATTTATTAAACACCTTGAGGATCAGCTGCCCACATACTATATTGTAATTTATTTTATGTTTGTGCATGTGGTTTTAGCCCTTAGTGGACACAGTTTGGTACAATAAATTTTCTATATTTTTAAATTGTCTGCTTTTCGGTGCCTCTGTATTTTGACATTGGTGAATTGAGAATTTATTTTCATTTTTATTATTTAATTTAGCACTGTGGTTATTCCCTTTTAGGGAATTTTTGGTATAACCTATGGGGAAATAGGTAAATTCCCCCTACCAACAGCTGCTCATTTTAGTCATATCCAACCTGAGTGTACTTTTTGTACACCTCAGTTTGCCAGGTTTAAGGAGTTTTCACCCCCGTTAGGATAATTCAAGGCTGAGTTATCCCTTCCTGCTTCCTTGAGTTCTCTCTCCCACATTTTTGGGCAGGACGTGCTGCGCCCACTAGGTGTACAAGGATCACTCGCCATAGTTTGGACCTATTCTGGTTTGGGTTTTGGGGCCTTAAATGTGAACTTATTTTAAATTGTCTGCTTTTCGGTGCCTCTGTATTTTCACATTGGTGAATTGAGAATTTATTTTCATTTTTATTATTTAATTTAGCGCTGTGGTTATTCCCTTTTAGGGAATTTTTGGTATAACGTATGGTGAAATAGGTAAATTCCCCCTACCAACAGCTGCTCATTTCAGTCATATCCAACCTGAGTGTACTTTTTGTACACCTCAGTTTGCCAGGTTTAAGGAGTTGTTCACCCCCGTTAGGATAATTCAAGGCTGAGTTATCCCTTCCCGCTTCCTTGAGTTCTCTCTCCCACATTTTTTGGCAGGACGTGCTGCGCCCACTAGGTGTATAAGGATCACTCGCCATAGTTTGGACCTATTCTGGTTGTTTTGGGGCCTTAAATGTGAACTTAATTCTAAGAGCGCTAATAGTCTTTGGTTCCCCTGAAGTTATCATCCATCTGGGGGGTAATTATTTAACGAAGCGCTCCACATGGGACCTAGAGTGGTTGTTTAAAACAGACATCACCAGATTAGTCACCAAATTCCTGGGGATACACATAGCCTGGTCTTACACAATCCCTAGACTGCAGTGGCGTGGGGCTCTGGACATAAAAAGAATTAACAGTAAGGAACAGGAAGGACAGGAAGAAACTTAATTTCACTATGGCAAAATTTCTCTCCGGCTTGGGTGATTTTAGCATTCCCCACACGGACACGATGGCCACAGCTGGCCATCTTTATAGGAGTGACGATGTGCATCTGGAGGATGAAGGGGGCAAAGTATTTGTTGATGATATGATAAGGGCCTTAAGCCATTTTGGGGTGCCGGGCGTTGGTACTTGAGGGTACCTCCGCTGTGGCGGTAGCAGTAGGGGGTTAGCAAGGTATTTTTGGCGTTCATTATGGAAAAAGTTGTTTGTTGCAAACGGTCTCGAGGTACTCAACCCAGGTGTGATCCAAGGACACCATTCCTAGCGGTTGGGTCCATAGGCAAGCCATCTTACAGGTTCTGGGGCAACCTTTATGTTTGGTTTGCTGTTGGATGAGACCACTTTGCAGTGAGCGCCAAATTATGGAAAAGTTACGGTCCCGTAGTACTCAACCCAGGTGAGATACAAGGACACCATTCCCAAGCGGTAGGGTTTGTAGGCAAGCCATCTTCCTGGATGAGACCATTTTGCAGTGAGCACCAATTAGTTAGCTTGTAGGGTTAAGCTTAAGATAGAGTTAAGTTAGGCGCTGAACCCCCATCAGCTTTAGACGTACAATAAATATAACTAGTAATAGTTAATTTAAATAAAACCATGTTCCCTTTTTAAACGCAGCTATTGTGTCCGTGTCTTTATTTCTTGTAAGGTATGTCTGGCTGTGTGGTGTCTGAGTGGGGCCTATGCCCCTTGCCATTTAAGACAATCGGTCACACACTGAGGTTGGGCAGAGCACCTTATACAGTGATATAGTAGTATATATTATATTAGAGACAAAAGAAGTATGAAATTGTTTTTGGGGCGTTATCTCACACTTTGTGATTGCCGCACAAATCTGTCTGCACAAACCTGTCCGCAAAAAAGACAATCAGTCACACACTGAGGTTGGACAGAGCACAACCACAGTATAGCAGTGCCCCTATACAGTGCACAGCCCCACGTGGCAGCCCCTTGTCACACAGCACCGCAGCCAAACCCCCAGTAACCCCATCATATGTCTCCAACCCCCCAGTAACCACATCACATGTCTCCAGCCCCTTTGTATCCTCCATCATATGTCTCCAGTCCCCCAGTAGTACCCATAATGTCTCCAGACCCCCCAGAATCCCCCATTATATTTCTCCAGACTCCCAGTATCCCCATTATTTGTCTCCAGCCCCTTAGTATCCCCCATCATATGTCTGCAGCCCCCCAGTGTAACACGCTGCAGTGGTAACATGCAGTGTGTGAAGTTTTCCTGTCTGGATTCTATGTACCTGGTTTCCTACAGCTGGTAGTTAATCAAGTAGGTCTTCCTGAGTTCTGCAGTTGATTGGTGGGTTGGACTTAAAATAGCCTGAGCCCAGGAATCTTCATGCGTTTGTCTGCGTTCTAATCATGTTCCCTTTGTGCTCCTGCCTTGAATCGTGTTGTGACTTTTGCCCTGTGTGCTCCTGGTGTTACCTTTGCCTTCTCTGTCTTATTTGTCTGCCCTGTGTGTGTCTACAGTGTGCAGTTGCAGTCTCTAACCAGTACAGCATTCCTCCTTGCTGAGTGACTGTGAGCGTTCCACCTCTCGCCACCTGTACATGACCTTGGAGCCTCTCCATCTGCTTGGTTCTGTTTTTGTGTGTGTGCTGCTGTGTTTGTCATCTTCCAGCGTGCGGGGCCCGGTTCCCAGCTACCCCCTGTGTTTTTACACTTGGTGCATTACATCTTTCCTTGTGTTTCTCCCGTGATTTCTCTCCGGTGTTTACCATCTCCACTGTGTTCCATCTTACAGTGTGTGTATGTGAGAGCGAGTCAGCCCATCGGACTCTGTGTGTGGGTTCCAGTCTAACATCTTGTATGATTAGGTTCTGCCTGCTATCTTGAATGCCCATGTTCATGTCTGTATACTTGTGCTTTTGAACTCATATCTCCTGTCTAGTGAGCAAGGGTTCCAGCCTTGTTGTGTGAGGGTTCCAGGTTGTGATTCGGTTCCTGTTCAGGCTTCGCTACAGATCTTCCTTGGGAGCTATTGCTGGGGGCTGCAACCTATCAGGTGCCAGCAGCCAAGCCTATCACCACCATCAGGGGCTCTAGTGAATAACTGGCCCTGGTTTAGACTCTGTGCTCCAGTGAGAAACTCCCTTAAAATCTGTAACACCCAGTATCACCCATCATGTCTCCAGACCCCCAGAATCCCCCATCATATGTCTCTAGACCCCCAGTAACCCCATCATATATTTCCAGCCCCCCAGTATCCATCTTCATATGTCTCCTACCTCCCCAGTATTCCCATCATGTCTCCATCACCTCAGTATTCCCATAATGTCCCTCCAGCCTCTCCCAAGTATTCCCATCATGTCTCCAGATCCCCAATATTCCCATCATGTCTCCAGCTCCTCAGTATTCCTGTCATGTCTCTAGCCTTTCCCCAATATTCCCATAATGTCTCCAGCCTCTCCCCCAGTATTCTCATCTGCTCTCTGTGAGCAATGCCAAAACCCCATGAGATCAGACAGTGGGATAATGACGTTTGCCTTGATGACATCACCGAGGTACGTGAGACGATCAGACCTGTGCTCGAATCCCGCTTCGGATCCCAGTTCAGGTGGGTTCGGGTCTCAGAGAACCGAACCCACACATCTCTAAATAAAACACACTGAGACTTGTCAGTGGGTCAAATATAATTTATTAAAATTTGAATTATTTACTTATTTAAATATTAAATTTGGGATCCACAGTGGATCATGCTAAAGATTATCGAAAATTGACAGAGGCCAAAGAAAACAGGTAAACAAATAAATGTAGATTATACACAGAACAACAAATTAGCAACATTTGGCACTGCACATCACCTTAGGCTGGACAAATTCAACGACCAAGACTCAGGATGGTCAAATTCAACAGCAAAGTAACATTACTAATTATGCCTCATCACACTCACCACCAACATTACCATAATAATCAGACCTGTTTTCCACCAACATACAAACAACAAACAAAAACAAAAATAACAAACCAGGCACACTATTTCTTCTTTGACACTGCACCTCAACTAGGTGCAAGGTGAGATCGTCCGTGCTGACAAACCTCAACTCAGGCCGAACAAATTCAACAG
Organism: Limnodynastes dumerilii; assembly: GCA_011038615.1. Lineage (NCBI taxonomy): Eukaryota > Metazoa > Chordata > Amphibia > Anura > Limnodynastidae > Limnodynastes > Limnodynastes dumerilii. The sequence goes on along the minus strand of WWET01000238.1, from coordinate 859,498 downwards.
CTGAGCAACATTACCAGTTGTGTCTCATTTGGTTCACCACCACTTGCGCCAACAGTACCAACATAAACTAAATTATTTCCACAATGTTCACAAATTCAGAAAGCAAACAAAATACTAAACAACCAGAGGGAAGGGTTAGTGGGTAAATCCAAAGTAGAAAGACAATGACTTCCTGTCCCAGCGGAATTGGACTCCTAGGGAAGAAACCTCCCAGCACTCAACGAGACCAAGGAGATGAAAGGTAAGAGACATCACTAGGGCCACACAAATATATATATTTATATATATATATTTATATAAAATTTGGGATCTATAGTGTATCTTGGTAAGTATTATAAAATATGTATGGGGGCCAAAGAGAGCAGGTAAACAAATAAATGAAGGTTACAAACCTATCAATAAATCAACAAAAAAAGAACCAGAAACTCCCCTCCAGCCTTTCGGCACTGCACCTCAACATTAGACCGCCTGCGCAGGCATGCGACAACTCAGGCCAAACAAATTCAACAGTCAAGATTTAGGCAGGACAAATTCAAAACCCGAGTAACATTACTAATTGTGCCTCATCAAACTCACGACAAACTGCGCCAACATTACCATAATAATCAGACCTGCTTTCCGCCACCATCCAGTCCCTATGACTGGTCCCGTCACCATCAAACCTCACAACTTCTTTAGAGCCTCAAGGAATGTTAGATTATTACCTGATAATATGGTTTCCTTGACTCCTCCATGGCAGCACTAATGATGAGTAAATCCCATCTGCTGTCCTGAGCCAGAAACGGAAATAAGAAGACACGAAGCCTGTACATAAGAATGACCCCTTCTTCCAACTTTAAAAAGCTATAATAAAGCACAACTGACAAAGAAGGAGACATGGAGGGTTAAGGTTAGACTGATAGAAGGGGAAGATTAGGGTGGAGTTTGGGGAAAATACTAAATGTATTTTATTATGTACTACGCTGTCTATCCCTGCCCTGTATGTCTGTACTGTATCTTGTTGTTGTATTTTGTATGGTGCTGTGGACACCTTGTGGTGCCTTATAAATAAGCAATAATAATAATTTGATGCAATAAATGCTAATCTTCTCTAGGTCATTGCAAAAGGTGTGTAAGACCCTAGAGGTCACTGCAGATGCTACCGTGGGCCTGAGAGCTGCACCAGCGAGACAGTGTAGTTTCTTTACAATAACCTCAATCTTACGACCCATATTGTCTTAAAGGTGTTTGCATCTTCCAAAGGATAGGTTGCCTTCTTGGATTTTCGTGATACTGCAGCATGCATCCTAGATGGTTTGTCCCATTTATGCAAATCTGCATTCACGAATTGATACATCTTCATAATTTTATTAACAGACACAACTTTCCTATAAAGATACTTCCAGTCCTCTAGGATGATGGGCCAGATCCAGAATTAAGTGCACTTTAAGTACCTTCTCGTAGCGTATTTACTCAATTGTATGTATTATGCACTCCTCCGGGCACTCCCCTCGGTTGCACGTAATTTACTTGATTTGCGAGTACCAAACCCTACCTTAACTTTTCCTTGCGTAAGTATAGTCGTACGTAATGGATTGTAGCACATAATTGCCTAACTTGGCCCATACTGTACAATTTAAATGCCTCCCTCCTACAATGCATATTTCCGGCTGTCGTATGGATGACGTTCATTCGTAGTTACGAGGAAGGTACGTACGATCAGAGATACGACACCTAACATCTGCCGTGCGCATGTGCAGTACATACAAAAGTCGAAATTACGCAAGCAGCAAGCGAAAATACGCTTTCGTACTGAACTCAGGATCTGTCCAGATTGTCCTTATTTACTTGGGATACCAGGAAATACCTGTTCTTCTTCTCAGACTCTCGAAAAATATCCAGTCCTGCAAAAGCATGTCCTCCTTTAGTTTCTGAATATTTAACACCTTATATATTAGTTTCAAGAGATTCTCCACTAAGTGCAACTAAGGATTAAAGGAGCAATCTTCAGGTGGAACCACCGACTCAGGATTAGAACCGACAAATTCCCCTGAGTAATATCTGCCCTCTTTTTGGCCTGAACTTTCTGATTCAATGGACAGAACTTCCCTTTAGGCTGTGGCACAAAACTGTTGAAGTATATTTGATGTTGTTATAAGATATTAATTAATTAATTATTACATATAGTTTATCAATTGCAATAATATTGCGCAAAAGTTACATAAATTGCATAGATCCGCAAATAAACAATGTCCAGATCGCAAGTTGTGTTCCAACGCACAAAGAGTTTTACTTAGAAAAGTTTAACAATAATATACAGAAAATACAATAACAGAGACTAAATACAGTTTATCTCACAAATCAACACAGGCGCAGGAAACAGTCTGTCCAATGCATCACTATAGAAACCTTCTCTGTTGCTCCAAGGACAGACTGTTCTTTTATTTACATTGAGACAAAAGAAACATGACATCACAGTTGTTCATTCAGCTGTTTCTTGGATTGGTGGATCTTTTGGTCCTTGCTGGGATTGGTTCTCTCTTGGTCAATTAGCATATTTTATTACCCTATCTCATCCTTAGACATTTTAAACAAAATCTATTTATTATTATTATATGCAAGCGCAACTAGCAATATCATATCAATGTACATAGATATTCTTAGAATGTTGCAAGCTATCTAATGGTGCTAAATATAAATAAATTATAATGTTCTAAAGGTGATTGGCGATAAAGATGCGAATTGAAGCCTCCTGAGGATTACAAACGCATATTAAAATACATTGGAACAGTTTTTATTTATACACATACCGAGCCTATACATATAAAATAATAGAAACAATTTTAAATACAGTATTATGGTTATAAATGAAAAAAGCTGCAAAGATAAGCCTGTGCATGCATAATGTTGAAATGTGATCGATGCCTAATAAATCTGTATATTTGTTTATGGGCTTATAACAGTATTTTAAGATACATATATCCTTTTTGATCCCAAGAATATATCAAATTAATGAAATAGTCCAGCATGTATACTGAGCATGGCCAACCCTATTTTGGCATGCTGTTTAGTCATCCCTAGGGCAGGGCATTGGAACGCTGTTGCCTGGTCCCTGAGGGGGGAATAGGGGGTCCTCCATCTATAATTGCCACCATAAAACTGGCCACCTGTGTATAGATACTATCACACCCTACCTGACTGGTATTTGGAATGTCACTTCCCTCGGGGACAAACAGCTTTCCTGTGGTATAAATCACCTGTGCTCTGGTTTGATACCATAATATATTATTACTGTTACTTATTATTATTATTATTTATTTTATGCCCTCACAATATTTTATATTTATGCATTATCAAAACTAGTTAGGGTAAGGGGAGGGTTATGGTTAGGTTGCGATAAGGGAATGATTAGGGTTAAGAAAACATACTTGTCACCGTTACATTGTTTGGAAACCGTGTGGTCATGGGAGCTATCTTTTCTAGGGTCAGACTGTCGAAAATTGATGGTAGTCGTTACACTACTGCAACAAAGAAATCTGTCACAGACATATTTTCTAATCGGCAAACCACCTCCCGGCTGATAGAAGGGGGATGTTAATGTTAGGCTTGGGGGACATGGAGGGTTAAGGGGAGGTTTATAGTAGGGGTAGGGTAGAGTTAGGCAGCAGGACCTGGAGGGTTAAGGTTAGACTGATAGAAGGGGAAGGTTAGGGTGAGGGTTAGGGGTAGGGTTTGGGGAAAATAATACCTGTCGCCGTTGTAGCAATCGGAACCTGATTACACTCGTAATTGGGGCTAAATAAAAAGCAAAGGAAAGGGATTAACTGTAGATTTTGTGGGACTTAAATCAGTTGCTCAGAAATCCAGATTTCAGGATACTATCCACACTACATATAATAAACATAAAACAATGACAGAGAAGGTAAATGCTTTTCCTTGTTCCCCTGCATTCCAAACTTTTCATAACCCATGTACCCAGATCCGGCATTATCAGTTGTCAACTGTAAAAAGTTACCTAGAGTGCCAGTCCAGGGACAGACAGCTCACACCAGAACTTTCCTTCTAATGTTGGATCGCCCAGTGCTGACATGGATTTTAAGCTTAAGCCTAATGGTGGCTTGTATGTTCTGCAGACACCATTTAGCTTACAATCCAACTCAGCAATAGGTGATCCATGTGCAGTGACTAAGGACCGGATTCATAGTTAAAAAAACGCCAGCTTCTTAAATGCAGTCCTTTAAGAAATGACTTACTATGCATGCTTAGTATCTAATTTCCGCAATTTCTATACCACTTAGGTACGTAGATTGACTACGTGTGATCTTTAAAGACCACACATAGTAGGTTAGATAGAAGGAGGCGCACCAAAACAGCCTCTGGGTGAATTTAGGAAGAAGTGGGTGGGATGCTAGGGAGGGCGGGGGGAGTCGTTCTCCATGCGTATTTTCCTTTTTAAGAAGGAAAATACACACTGTCACTAAAGGAAGCCCTATGGCATTCTTAAGTTCCCTAAGGATCCTAAAAACAGGGCAGGTTGTGAGGCAGGACGGGTGAGTTAGATGCGGATCCAGCCACATCTAACTCATTCTTACCTGTGTATACAGTCCTAAGTCAGTACATATCTTTTGCACTATGCAACAGGAAAGAGACAGGGTTCACCCACTGATTTCTTGTAAGCACGGTCTGTGTGCTGAGTGTTACTGCTAAGGAGGAAAAAAGAGAGATGTGGGGAAATTAAGTAAGGTGAGTGTTCATTAAATGTGTTATTGGGGCTAGTTTAATGTGAATTGGTGGGTAGGATAATGGAGTGTAGTTAAATTAGTAGGCACTATGGAGAGGGTTTACTTACTGTCATCTGTGGACTGGATGGTGTGTTCATTTAGTGTAAACAAGGAACTTAGGCAGTTAACTCAGTGTTGTCATGAGTAGTGAAGTTAACTTAGTGTGGGGAAAAAGGGGTTAATTTAGTGTGAACTGAGAGAAGAGGGTTTATTTAGCATAAACTGAGGCAGAGAAAGTTTACTTTAGGTGAAGGTTTCTTAATTTTGTATGAATTTGCGCCCTACTGGTTTACAATTTAACATTAATTTAACAATTTAACATTAACACCAGTGACTACCATACATTGCAGCATTCATGTGGGCATCATAAAACACAGAGCAGAGTCTTTTAGTGATGATCATACAATGCAAACTGCATCTTAACCACCATTATATCATACAAACTGCATGCTGGTCACCACTATGCAATACAAACTGTATCCTTGTGACCGCTATGCTATACAGATTGCATCCTAGTCATCACTATACAATAAAATCAGCATTCTTGTAACAACAATGCAAAAAGAGTCTCCTAGTGAGTTTCATAATATACAGAAAACATAATTGTAACCACTATACAAATAGAAATACAGATTTCATATAATACCATTCAGTATTGCTGTTTCTGATTTTTTTTAAATTTATTCTAATACACTTTAACTTTCATAGCATACCACCTTTTCCTTTTTGTCTTTCATTAATACTTAATTAAATATCAATAGAAAGTGTTTATTTTATTTCATTAACTGTTAAACAGTGATACCTCTCCACACACAAACATTTGTGCACACCAGGGGGTTAATTTACAAATGTGTGATTTTGTTGGGGATTTAAAACCGCCGCATATTGCCATATTTTTGCTGGCTGTTTTGGGTTCCAAATCATTTCCTAATGTGTGGTTTAAAGGTTACATTTTTAAACCGCCAGTGATGGTGGTTTTAAATACTTCAGTAATGTTTCAGTTAAAAAAAACCTTTAGTTACTAATACATAATGAAACATAAAAAATATTCCTGCTTTGTTGTATGACTGCCTATAGCTGCCAGGGTATGCTGTGGCTTGTGGAACCGCAAGTGCCAGCTTGCCATGTCACCCGGGCTTGATGCGGCATTTAGTGCCCTTAAAATACATAATTAGCAGCCCCATAAAATAATTAAATATGAAATACATTATCTTGAATTTTTGCATGATCCTTTCTCTTCTAAAAGCCCTTAAGAAGGGTCATAGAGGTGTTGCTTATAAGACTTTCTGGCGCTAATGACAGCTCTGACAGCCGTGCCCTCTATGTATAAGCTGTGACAGTGTGGATCAGTCAAACAGGAACTTAAGGATCTATATAAATGATGAAAGTTGGTAGTGTGCACACTCAGCATGCAAAAAACTGAAAAAACTACTATTTAATGGAGATCCGGTCCTAAATGTACAATTTTTGACATCAGTAAAATGACTAAAAGAACTACAAAAGCTGATTGCATAATATTATAATGACATATTTAATGTGAAAAATATCTATTTAATGGCACAGTCCTTTTATATTAAAAACATTTTACATTTTATTTTACTATAAATGGAACATTATTAGACAGAAGATAATAGTCCTTCAGTTGAGAATGAAAAATTTTCTCTCCATTCTATTCTATTCTATTCTATTCAATTCAAAAAGGTGGTCCACTATTGTGGTACACAGTTCGAAAAAGAGAAATTAAATACAGCACAACCAAGAATTTAAATCTAAATGTCCCTCTAGGGAATATGTAGATATCTTGACTTACTGGCTTGAGGACTAATTTTCCTTGGCATTTTAACCTATCAATATTGCTGTTGCCAGTCTCTGGTGACAAGGGGTCAAGCTATCAATTACAATAAACCATAGGATCCTGTAGACCAATTTTTCCTAGTTATACAATAGGGCTTTTAATCACGGGTGTATCTACCCCATGGCCAGGATGGCACATGATTGGATTACTGGGGGTGGGCTGGGGATACATGATGGAAGTACTGG
>WWET01000238.1:791208-820333 GCA_011038615.1 Limnodynastes dumerilii | reverse complement strand
ATTGTGTTGTTTTTTTTTTTGTGGGGGGGGGGGGGTTAGAGAAAGCCCTACAAGAATTCTGCACCCTTTTAAATTCCAACAATTTAAATATTCAACTATCTTTTGATATTATCGCCAACCAGGTAAATTTTCTGGATCTCAACATATACATTAAGAACAACAGTTTACTCACTCAAACTTATGTCAAGAAAACTGACACAAATTCAAACATACCAAATGATAGTAACCACCGCAAAACCCGAAAAGGACAATTCCTAAGAATGAAAAATAATTGCACCAATCTTGTTATAACTAGAATCCACATTGAAAAAAAAGCATCAGTTTATATAATAAGGGTATAATAGAAATACATTGGAACAAGCTATAAATGAAGTAGACCAGATTGACAGGGATTCCCTTCTACTACCTAAAAAGAAAGGAGAAGAAAATCCAGATCAGGGTGAAACCATTCCCTTTATTTCTCAGTTTAACTCAGAACACAACATCTGTTCAACATCTGTTGAAAAAATAATATAAAAAACACGGGGAGCTACTAATAAAGGACCCCAAACTTGATAAATATATAAGGGACAAACCCTCCTTCGCTTATCTCAGAGCCCCAAATCTGAAAAAACAATTAGTCATGTGGTCAGCATTTCTAGACCCATCACATACCTCTACAATAAATAGTAAAGGGTATACATGCAGCAGTTGCTCTATATGCAAAATTTGTCCCAAAAATATATCCCATAGTAAATTAGAAGAACAACCTCAAAACAGAAAAGTTTTAAAATAAATCACATTAGAAATATCAAAAAAGGTCATGCTGTATCAGCTCATTTTAAAACATATCACAGTTGTAATCCCTCCTGCATCACAGATTTTTGCGGAATCAAGCCATTTAAAAAGAACTGGAGGAAATTTGATTTAAAAGCACAACTAGTCAAAGTTAATATGGAATCTATTTTTAATCTAAACATGGTAGATCCTTATTGTCTAAATATGGACTTTGAAGTAAAATGTTTTTTTATACATATTTCCAACAACTCTAACGATTAACTCATCTTTTTCACTTGCATATATACTGTGATTAGATATTTCCAAGTCTATTTTCCAAGTCTATTTATATTGATTATTATTAAACATTTAAGGTAAACGAATGTCATCTTCACCACCTACAGTCCATGGATGAGCCCACCTCTGTCCGATCTTGGAAGCCTGAGCAGTACCAGGTAGGGGGACTAAGAGGGACTTGACTGTTGATCTGTGTATAATGATATGGTGCAAATCACCAAAACATTAAACTAACCAAAGTTTACTTATGTATTTATTTATTATCACTAATGGTTCCCTATGATTAAAATCTAACATTTAAAGGAGATGCACCTTCCTAAAAGGGCTGACATGTGTCAAAGGAACCAGTACATATCTTTTGTATGTTATTTCTGATATAGTAGACCATGGGGATCACTATAAGCCTGATCCCAAGCTACGCTGTCCGTAAGTACAGCCAGCATAGCTCTGGTGCACTTCCCCTGACACTCCCCCTGTCTGAGCATAGTTACACTCAGTTACCTCGACTGAAGGCTACCCTAACTTCAGCCGGCGTAACCAAGTGTAATTACGCTCAGACAGGAGCGTTATCAGTGAAACTCTGCTCTCCCTTCCTAATTTCCCTCGCTCCCCCCGAATACCTTTGTTGTAGTTATGGATGTCCAATTCAGGGAACCCTGAATCAATTAAATATGCTGTTCTAACACATATGGCCGCCGTAATTACGGCGGCTGTAGCTCTGGATCTAGCCCTATGTGTGTTTTTAGCAGCATGTTGCGACCAGTCTGTATAATATGTATTTATAAGAATGATACTTTTTTATTTTAGCTCCTTTGTATGCCTATAAAAAAAGATTTTATTTGTTTTTATCCCCCATGTTCATTGTGAACATATCAGCACTTTATATACTGTAGTAAAATTATTTTAACATGTAGCCTCCATTGCAACTGCAATTATAAGAAGTATGTACATAAAAAAAATACATTGTCTATTTTATTGCATGAACTTATTCATTTATTTATTCATTTACCAAGGAAATGTAAAGTTTTATTAGCTCCTATGTTCCATCAATTCCCCCAAAATAAAAAGAGAATAAGAGGGGTTTGGTTTGGTTCTCCGATTCGAATGGCCATTTTGCGACAGGGCCATTTTCGTTCTCCGATTCGAATGGCCATTTTGCGACAGGGCCATTTTCGACAACCCATTTGCGACTTGCAACTGCAAATGACTGTTTCTTCCCTGTGGGAGTGAGGTAAGCAAAGATCACCGGAAGGAATCCCCAATGCCTACAGGTGAGTATTGGAAGATACGGAATCCTATTATACCATTGACACAGCTACAGATCTATGTAACTTGATCTAATCAAGGTTCTCATCCCCCCATAATTTTAAGGGTAACCTGTTACTTTGTACTTATGTGCCATACCTGTGAATCTGTGTACCTGTATGCTGAGTCATTGTATCCCTGACACCAGTGTTCTAATACCCGTAAATCTGTGAACCTGTATCTGGAGTCCTTGCATATTTGAGTCCTATATTCTTATACCTGTTAACCTGAGTACTTTTTATATCTGATCTTATACTTGTGAACCTGTGTACCTCTAGCCTGACCACTTTTATACAGTTTTGCTCAGTTAAACATTTCCCATAATCTGGGAACATTCTACTATACATTGTGAGAAATTGCATCCATGGTAGGCTTATCTGCTAGGGAAAGTTGAATAGGGCTTCAGAAATCATGAAAGTTTTGCTTACTTACCAATTAACAGCTACTGGCTTCCTGCAGAGATCAGACAATGGAGCTGACATCACCAATGTCCTACAGAAAGAGTGTTTGACTCATACTGTGAATTCAATGGGTGATATAAGCTCCATTTTATGACCTCTGCAGAAATCCAGCAGTTGCTAAATGGTAAATTATCAAAGTTTTAATGATTTACTAATGGGCTACAAGCTAGCTTCCCCACCATGTTGCGAAATGAGCATCATGGCTGAGAAAGCTTTATCTCAGACCAGCTGTACCTATATTTAGCCTCATCTATTCCAGAAATCTTTTGCCTGTCTGTGTTCAGTTTTCCCTGTCTCAGTTGAGAAGTCACTAGACTCTGCACACCAAAATGCAGACTCCACCCCTTGAATACAACTAAAGAGCACCACTGAACAAGATAAGAAAGATTATTGAAGAGCCTACATTCCCAACCCAATTTTAACCGCCTCGTGGTTAAAATTAACCCCTTAGTTGTCCTCAGTATGATATTGTTTAATATATTGACAAAAATTACTATGGTTGAATTCTTAATTGAGGATTCTAAAAGACAAGGATGCATGGAACACTTATTTATTTAGCAGAGTAATGCCTAGACTTTTTTGATCCAAGGAAGATTTTCTTAAATATATAAAATATGAAATGTAATTGAAATGTAAAAACAAAAAATATTTCTGAGGTTTGTCATATCATAGGCAGTCATCATAACCAAGTAAAAGCTTAATTTTGAAAAAGAATAAGGTGTGCTGTGGTTAGTTATTAGGGATTAAAATGAATAATATGCAATAAGTACTAAACGATCAGTACTGAAAGTTGATGGATCTGTGATGAGTGGAAATTAGTTCTTCTGTATCATGCAACATGTAGTGTCACAATCCAGCATTCAAAAGTGCCTAATCTAAGGACAGGATCTAAGGACAGGATGTAGACCAGGGCCGGATTAAGCCTTCGGGGGGCCTGGGGCACTTGAGAAAGGGGGGCCCTATGATCTAAAATTAAGAGCATAGGGGTAGATCCAGAACTCTGCTTGCAATACGCTTCCCCGCGTAGCGTATTTACGTGTGCGTACTTTCTATACACTCCCCTTGTCACACCTTGTGAATGTATGTATCTTGGGACAATTGCTATAAAAAATACTAATCTAGAGTTGTGCTCAGTGAAACCTTTCCAAAAAACAGGGAAAACATGGTGGCAAATTGCATGTATGGTGGACCCACCTGCGGAGGCTTCAGTAATCATTAAAACTTTTCAATTAGCAGCTACCGGCTTCCTGCAGAGATCAGACAATGGCGCTGACGTCGCCCATTCAATGTCCTAGTAAGAGCGTATGATTTATCCTGTGAATTGAATGGGTGATGTCAGCTCCTTTGTTTGAAGCCAGCAGCTGATCAATGGTAAATAAACCAAATTGTAATCATTTACTAATGGGCTGCAATCTAGCTTTCCCACCATGTTGCGAAATGAGCATCATGGCTGAGAAAGCTTTATCTCAGACCAGCTGTACCTATATTTAGCCTCATCTATTCCAGAAATCTTTTGCCTGTCGGTGTTCAGTTTTCCCTGTCTCAGTTGAGAAGTCACGACACTCTGCACACCAAAATGCAGACTCCACCCCCTGAATACAACTAAAGAGCACCACTGAACAAGATAAGAAAGATTATTGAAGAGCCTACATTCCCAACCCAATTTTAACCGCCTCGTGGTTAAAATTAACCCCTTAGTTGTCCTCAGTATGATATTGTTTAATATATTGACAAAAATTACTATGGTTGAATTCTTAATTGAGGATTCTAAAAGACAAGGATGCATGGAACACTTATTTATTTAGCAGAGTAATGCCTAGACTTTTTTGATCCAAGGAAGATTTTCTTAAATATATAAAATATGAAATGTAATTGAAATGTAAAAACAAAAAATATTTCTGAGGTTTGTCATATCATAGGCATAGTCATTATAACCAAGTAAAAGCTTAATTTTGAAAAAGAATAAGGTGCGCTGTGGTTAGTTATTAGGGATTAAAATGAATAATATGCAATAAGTACTAAACTATCAGTAATGAAAGTTGATGGATCTGTGATGAGTGGAAATTAGTTCTTCTGTACCAGGCAACATGTAGTGTCACAATCCAGCATTCAAAAGTGCCTAATCTAAGGACAGGATCTAGACTCACACAAAATGGTAATATTCCAATTACAAAAATAGGAAAACCTACCACATTTTTTTGTATGCGCATGGACTTCCCATGGCTAGGCAGGACATGGCACTGCTGTACATGAGTGGAAGGGTAAAAGTATGGAGATTGTGTATTGAGTGCCCAAGGTCAGGGATTATAAACTTGTGCATGTGAGAAGAGTGGGCTACCCTCATCTGCACAGAAGGCTGGATCCAGGGAATTGTCCATAGCAAGCCTACTTTTCCACTGCACAAGAGGAGATTATGCCCTGCATGCACTCACTTCTTACTTCAAAGCATTTTCCTGGAAATCTAGGTGCTGTACAAAATAAAGGACAGAACTGTGATTTGTAAATTATGCTTTGTAAATTATGTTCATTCCCATACATACATAATTTACTAATCTAAAATATTTATATACCCTCAATAAGAAATGCTCTGAATCTCCAATTGTCAAGAAAAAACAAAACTCCTAATAGTGGTAATATAGTTACATAAAATAATATCCCCATTCCCCTGCAAGATTTCTTCATATACTCCAAAATTGATATGGAATTATCCATTTTATTATCATTCTTTCATGTTCTTTTGTTTTAGTTCTGCATGTATAAGACAGTTTAATAGTCTTGTGATGCTTTTATAGCTGTGTCTGATGTTATGATTACAAATACAATTTTAAAAATGTATAATAAAAACTATCAAAACCATTAGAAACTTTTCTATAAACTGATTTCTATGCTTTACATGCCCAGAAAGTGCACATATAATTGAACAATGAACATAAATAACACTGTTCTTACCAAGAAAGTGTCTTGCTAGCTTCTCTAAACAGAATGACCACACACATGTATATTCGGTGAACGATTGCATTTTATTTCTAGATATACCTTTTCTTTGCTATGCATAAAGCACTCTCCTATATCTCATAATGTGTTGATGTAATATTAGCTTGAACTGAAATTATAAAAAGAATTTATAATAAATATGTCCCTAACATGTCAAATTGACATATTTGACATAAAGATTTGCAGTATGTGCGTTTTTCCTTGCATGCAAACACAAGCGTGTAGTGTTAATAATCATGACGCTGGCCGCTTTGTGACGGTCTTAGCCCCAAGCTACATTTTTAAAGTACTTATGGTACATGGCATCTGAAAAAAACAGTCACATATTAGTGTACAAATGCTTAGTTTTGTGCCTGCCACAGTGACAATTTTACTTGCTTATTTTAGTCTGACACTTATTATAAAGCATTTGTGTATTTTCATTAGTTTCAAGGTCTAGGTTCTAGTTTCTTAGCCTTCTTCCTTTTTTTTCTTATGAAAAAATAAAGAAGAAGTATTTCAACCATCTTCTCATGTTATAATGTATATATCAAAATATCAGAAAATCTGAGCCTTACAGATAAGACTATGTATTAAAAAATATGAAATTCCAAGTATTGTGACATCTGCAGAGCAAGGACATCCCATAAAACCACATTTGTGTAGTGTGCTTATGATGTATGACATACTTTGTATTATTATTATTAGTATTAGTATTTGCATATTTGCATTGCTTGGGATCTGTCATTCTTTTCATCACTGCGGTTTGAATCCAATTGTGTCTACTTTGTTAAACTAGTAAAAAAATGTCTGTCTGTCTTGAAAGCATTCACATTCTTGTATCCTCTAGGATTGTTAGGTTTTTAACATTGTTCACTGGTAGTCTTTCAAGGACAGAGTCACTGTCAGTTTGCACTATTTCCATTGCAGAAAATAATAGGAAACTGTTTCAGCATATATCTCCCTTCAGAAATCCAGCCATCTATATTTCACTGATTTGTTTTATTTTTATCGCTTTTGCATATGCGGCACTTTGTTCCCCTTCGAGGTTTTTTTCTGCTTTAATGAGTCATTATCACACTAGCTGAAATATGTCTGAAAAATCTCAATGTTTCTCCATTAAAATTGGTTTATAGAAGAAAACCTGAGGGGAACAGCAAACTGCAAAGATAAAAAAAACGAAAATCTCTTCTAATAAAAGAAAGATTGGTTCTCAGCATCTTCAATATTTTGTCTGCTATGCACATAGTATAGGCAGGACGGAGGGGGAAAAACCTACAGCACAATGCTAGGAAAAGAGTGTTAAATTGAGTTTCTCTTTAATTTGAAAACATTGTCTACTTGGTATCATACATATTATTCAACAAAGTAAAGAACAACTGGGAACAGGAAGGGCATAAATAGTATGACAGAAGAGTGAAATATACATGAGACTGTTTGCATGAAACAAATTGAAGTTTAAAGCTGTGACCTAATTGTATCTAACAAAAATTTGTGAAGCAAGGAGCATGACATGCTGTACTGCTAAGCAGGAGTTATTGGGATGATTAGCAGGAATATAAAAGGTGGGCAAATATGTGCAAAAAAAAAAGGCACAAAAAAGACATTACTCATTTTTCGCTCATCACTTGGAGGAGCTTGATGTGTGCCTCTTTTCAAGGTTTATGATACATTTCTCAGCAGAAGGAATATATTGTTAGGAATCCATTAGGAATTGCACAGCATAGGTGAAAGTTTGCAGTAGCTGTGTGCTCACAGAAATAGTTCAAGGATTTATCATTTCACTTAGGAGACAAAGGGATCTATTTAGAAAGCAGAAAGAGCAAAAATATGAAGATTATTTCCTTTAAAAAGGTATAAATAAACCACAACATTAGTAGTTAAGAATAGGTCAGCTCACGTATCGTGCAGTGACGCAATTTTGCACTTTGCATGCTCGGAAACAAAGTGCACGCAATTACGGCGGATTAAGCCCCGGACACACTTCATGCTGTGACCGCTTGCAATCTGAAAGGCATGTCATGGCAGGGTAAGGAGAGAAGGTACATATTCAATGTATAGTAAAGGCATTTCCAAAAAGTGCACCAGATCCAGAGCTGAAAGCTGAAGACAGAAATAAGAACTGTTTTATTTAAAACATTTGCACCAGCCCCATTGCATCATTTCATAATTCCAACTCAATACTAAAAATATGAAATGGCTGCTGAAGTATATGTAAAATAATTTACGCATACAGTAATATAAATTTATTTTTTTCATAATTTTCTAAATGTACTATTTTATATTGTATTAGTGAATTCGCATTGTGGCTGGCACTATTCATAACCTTCATTTCCAGTAAACAAGTACTTTGCACTTGTACAACATATAGCTACTGTTGCGTTTGCTTTCGGATTGCACGCAATTTACTCAGGCTGTACGGCATGCATGCTGTGTGCTGAATTGCGCACACCTCTGGATCAACCCCTTAGTGTCATAGAGGTACCTATATTTATTGGAGATGTGTATTTCCATTCCAACAGATTGGACAGAGGACATATCTTTACTAGCAACTCTCAAATATTAGGATATCTAAATTGGTATAGTAGCGATACACCATTAGTTATTGTTTTGATAAAAATATAACATTGGGGTAGATCCAGGACTACGTTTGCCGTACGTTTATTCGCGTAGCGTATTTTTGTGTGCGTACCTTCTATACACTCCCCTAGGCACACCCCTTGAATGTACGTATTTTGTCAAGATACGCTTTCCAAACCCTACCTTTTGCCAACGCAACGTAACCGCAGTGATCCGCTCACGTACGTATGAGCAACACGTATTTACGCAGCTAAGCACGCCCATACTGTACACTTTAAATACAAACCCCTGCCTACTTAACGTATTTCAGACGGATTTTGGACTCACGTAAAATTGGCACGCCCACACGTAAGTATTTACGTGACACTTACGTAAATGGCCCATACGTTCACAATTACGCTACATTACTGTGCGTATTCGTTCACAACTACGCTACATTACTGTGCGTATTTTCTATGGTGCGCATGAGCAGTACTTACCAAAAGGCGATTTTACGTCTCTGCCACGTGTAAATTCGCTCACAAGCGTTGTTCTGGATCTGGCCCATTATTCGGAGTGTACATGGATACTTGCTGGAACATGGATGCTGCAATATTAAAGCATTTAAAACAAATAATTTTTAAATATTTCTTTTAGTAATTGTTCCAGATTGTCACAATGGACCTGCTCCAGACCTACACTCATAAAACGCTCATGTGCGTATCGTATTTACGCCGGCGTACCTATGATGCACTCCCCTAGACACTCCCCTTGTTCGTACTTTGCCGTCTTATGACCCAGCAAACCCTACCCTAACTTTTCTGATGCTTAGCACGCCCATGCTGTACGATGTAAATGCCTCAACCCGCCCTCAGCGCGTATTTATGGATTTCGTATGGCAGTCACGCCCCCTCGACCATTGGGCCTAGACTGGTATGCTCTAGGCCCATACGCTCAGCGTATAGTTGCGTAACATCTGCCCCGCCCATGAGCAGTAAGTACAAATGGCCATTTTTACCCTTACGAACAACGTTAAAACGCACCCAAGCGTAGGTCTGGATCAGGCCCAATGTCACAATTATTAGAGATACAGGGAAATTTTAGACATTGTACATGAAAGATAAATCTGATGAATATAATACTTTAGAAATCTTTCAATGACAAGAACACAGCCTGAAACATAAAAGCCACCTTTAGGGAAATGCATCGTCCCTGAAAATATGTATGCATTGCTCTGCAGTGTTAATAGAATAATAGCGTCTACAATGTAAATAATGGTTCTCTTGTAACAAGTATCCAATGGCAACACTTGAAACATCTGTCAGAAAAACAAGAGCAATATCTCCTTCAACCTAATAATTCTAAATATTCTTTTTTTTTTTTTTTCAAATAGAATTTTATTGGAAGATTCAAAAGGACATATAATCGACAGGCTGCATAACATTCTGTAACATAATACAGAGACATGGTATGAATATGTCCAAAACACGTCGCAAATAGATATCTAATAACTTCCATCATTTTTGTTATTTGTTTTGAAAATTATTACACATTTAAATGCAATAAAACAAGGAAAGTTAAAGGAGAGATAGTACGGGTGGCTAACCGTCAAGAAAAAGGACACGAAGAAAAAGGATAGTGCGCCATAATGATGCTATCAGACAAGTAACTGCAGACGTAACATGAAGAATTAACTTGTTTTGACATTTCGTCCCTCCCGGCACCCCTAGAGGAAGTAAGAAATATTGCGGAAGAAAGGGAATATTAACTTGGAGTAATATAGATATAAACTCATGTATTTTAATCCAGAGTGCTCTGATCTTGGGGCACGTCCACCAGACATGAATATATGTCCCGGTGTCCACGCCACACCTCCAACAAGTGTCTGAAACTGGAAAAGAAAACTTAGCCAGCCGGGCAGGGACCAGGTGCCATCTAAGTAATAGCTTGTATCTATATTCTTTTATTCAGGTACAAATAGAGGTAGAAGCAATTGCCCCTCGTATCTCTTCCCATTCCTCCGAATCTAGGGAGTACCCAAAGTCTCTGTCCCAGGCTGATTC
The DNA here is from genome assembly GCA_011038615.1 of Limnodynastes dumerilii. NCBI lineage: Eukaryota > Metazoa > Chordata > Amphibia > Anura > Limnodynastidae > Limnodynastes > Limnodynastes dumerilii. The sequence continues at coordinate 809,919 of WWET01000238.1, read as the reverse complement.
ATGTACATCTTGTATCTCCGTCGCGTTCGGAGTCAACATTAAGTATAATTCAGAGATGAGGCCCTTAAATGTGGAGCGTTTTCTACATAGGATTTCAAATTGTGAAAGTGTTCGGCCTTCCATCTCCGGCTTAACCGATTCATAAAAATGTCTAATTTGTAAATATTGAAAAAAACATTTGTTGGGGACCGTGATAGCCTCTCTAATCTGAGAGAAAGATGGAAAAATAGGGCCCTTAATTAGGTCATTTAAATAATATATACCTTTTGCCATCCATGCCCCAAACGCCGCAGGGTTGCATCCTGGGGGAAATTTGGGATTGTCATATAGAGGTACAATAGGACTAGGCAGAGTAGAAAGATGATATCGACGTCGTACCCCATCCCAAAGGGTCATATAATGGTTAATAATTGGATGACGGGCAATCCCTAGAGGACGTGCAGATCTGGGTAACCAGAACACTGAGGCCATAGAGGTCACCCCAATATAATGTGCTTCCAAAGATGGCCATATCCGATTAGTATCTGATGAGCCCCATAATACACATTGGGCAAGATGAGCGGCCATATAGTAGCGACGAAAGTCTGGTAGACCCAGGCCTCCTCCACTTGTTGTTCTGTGCATGACTTTCAGGCAAACCCGCGGACGCTTTCCCCGCCATACAAATCTAGTGATAATTGAACTGTAATGATTTAAAAATCTGTAGAGGTACTCGGACCGGGAGTGCCTGAAAAACATATAACAATCTGGGTAGGATATTCATTTTTATAGACACTATACGGCCCATCCATGATATAATTAGCGGATCCCATCGCTCTAGATCTTTTTTTATTTGGGTAAGAATTGGCGGGTAATTGGTCTGGTACAGTTGATTATAGTGTTTAGTCTTCCGATCCCACACAAACGGGAAGAACCGCTCAAGATTTTGGCGCATCTCAGGGGATAGATACAAAATCTAAGACTTCAGTTTTTTGTGGGTTAGTACCCTACCCGGAGTATTTGCCATACCCATCAATCTCCGCCAATACCGCAGGAAGGGAGGAAGGGGGGTCATGTAAAGATAATAATACGTCATCCGTGTATAGAGCAATTTTATAAATGACCCACCTTCCGATCCCACACAAACGGGAAGAACCGCTCAAGATTTTGGCGCATCTCAGGGGATAGATACAAAATCTAAGACTTCAGTTTTTTGTGGGTTAATTTTGTACCCGGAGTATTTGCCATACCCATCAATCTCCGCCAATACCGCAGGAAGGGAGGAAGGGGGGTCATGTAAAGATAATAATACGTCATCCGTGTATAGAGCAATTTTATAGATCGAATGACCCACCAATATTTCCTGAATATTCGGGTTAGATCGAATTCGTATAGCTAGGGGCTCAATTATCAGCGCGAAGATTAGCAGGGACAATGGACAGCCCTGCCTAGTCCCATTTGTGATTGTAAAAGGAGTAGAAGATATTCCATTTACTGTTACTGTGGCCGAAGGGGAATCATATAGTGCTAACACTCCCTGTAAGAATCGACCCGAAAAACCCATCGACCGGAGAATCCCGCTCAAAAATGGCCAGGAAACGCGGTCGAAGGCCTTCTCGGCGTCTAAAGCCATAAGCAAAGCAGGGGATTTCTGTTCTTGAATCGAGTGGATCAGGTCCACAGCACGTCTGGTATTATCCAGTGCTTGCCGTCCCAGTATGAACCCAGTCTGATCAGGATGAATTAAACACGGGAGAAGGGGAGTTAGACGCAAGGCCAAGATCTTATCAAAAAGTCTCAGATCCACATTTAGTAAGGAGATAGGCCTTCAATTACTGCACAATGAGGGGTCCTTTCCTTACTACGGGATGACAATAATGTTTGCTAATGTGGATTCTCGGGCAAATCGGGAGCCATTCAAAATTGCATTAAAGTAACATACCAGGGAGGGGGCTATGGTGGTAGCATATTTTTTATAATAATTAGTAGTGAAGCCATCTGGGCCTGGGGCTGAAGAAGCTCTCAAAGATTTAATAGCTCCTAATATTTCTTCTATTGTAATTTCCTAATCATGGGCTGTTTGTTGAGTATGCGATAAGGAAGGGGGATGTAAAGAGTCAATATATGTATGCAACTCATTAGTTAGTGAGATCTGTGAGGGTTCAGAGTCTCGTAAATTATATAGTTTGCTATAAAAATCCTTGAAAATTTGAGCCATCTGTAGTGGGTCAAAAGTAGGAGGAGATTCCGGTGAGACTTTCAATTCATTTATCATGGACAGAGCCTGTTTATTACGTCATTTATTGGCCAATAAAGTGTCAGCCTTATCAGTTTTATCGTAATATTTTTGGTGTAGTTTTTTAAGAGTAGATGCTGCCCTACGGGACAATATAGTATTAATCTGCCCCTTAAGTGAAGTAATTTGTTCTAATAAATTCGGGCTAGAAGATATTTGAAGCTGCATCAATAAGGAAGTCAGTTGAGCTTCGAGCGTAGAGAGAGTAAGGGCAGCTGAGTGTCGTAGTGCAGAAGTCCTACTAATAATTTGACCCCGAATTGTAGCCTTATGGGCCTCCCATATTGTCCCAGGGGAAACATCCTCAGTGGTATTGAGTTCAAAATATTGTTGTAAAGTTTCTAATAGATCAAGTCGAGATTCAGAGTTTAACAATAGAGCGTCATGTAATCGCCATCTACGTGTTTTTGAATAGCGATGAGATAAATCACATGTGAACGAAACTTCGGCATGGTCTGTCCAAGATAATGGAGAAATATCTGCTGACCGTATTTTATGCACTAGGGAGTAGGAGACATAAAGCATATCTATACGGGTATGGCACTTGTGTGGTGCTGAATAATGTGTGTATCCTTTAGCGTCCTGATTTTTAAGTCGCCAAGTGTCATATAAAAGATGGGAGTGTAACAATTTTATAAAGGATCTCGAAGTTTTAGAGAAAGGTGGCAAAGGGGCACTCCGACCAGGCTGGGTTCTATCTAATGTTGTATTGATAACTAAATTAAAGTCCCCTCCCAGGACAATATGTCCCTGCGCTTGTTTATCCAATCTATGGAAAAAGGAGTGGAAAAATTGAGCTTGGGATTGATTTGGGGCATAAAGAGATACTAGGGTGACCATCTCAGCTCGGATAGTGCCTGTAACCAATAAAAATCGTCCCTCTGCCCAGGAAGAGGATAATTTGAAAGGGATAGTATTACCTAGAAGGATTGCAACCCCACGACGTTTGGCGTCCGCTGATGCAAAAAAGGTAAGGGGGAAGGATTTACTTTTTAAATTAGAATGAATACCTGTTAAATGTGTTTCCTGAAGGAACACAATGTCTGCTTGTGAACGTTTGAGTGCCGCCAAGACCAGAGCACGTTTAATAGGTGAGTTTAAACCATTAACATTAATGGAGGTGATTTTCAGTGCCGACATTGCAGATCCGTAGAATTGAACAGCTGAAGGATGAAAAATACAATGGTGAGGAGCAAAGAAACTGTGGAATATGTTAGCAGACCTGAGGGTCAACCTGGAAGAAAGAAAGAGGAAAACAGAGTAGCCACAAACGAAAAAAAAGAGAAAAAAGAGCAAAGTAGAGCCCAAAAGGGCTCAAACCCTGAGTAAGAAGTAAGCATGTTACATATTTCCCTAGAATAGGGAGAGGAACGTATGGGTATCACTTAAGGGTGAACGGGGGGTGGAGTACCATGTAGGAAATGGCAACGGTCGGTGTTCCGATAGGAACCCCATCATACATTATCTAATAAACAAATGAACTAGGTATGACGTGTGTCAATGAAGTGTGTCATTCTTGTTTTTTTTTTTTTTCTGTTTCGCTTCTTTTTTCCGTTTTCTTGTTCCCGTTTTCTTTTTTTTTTTCTTTTTGTGTTTGCTGTTATTGTGAGATAGTGTAAAAATTGCGCGCCAATTATACAGTATGTGGAGGAGGGAATTATGGAAAAACCTGAAGCGTCGCATATACCAAGGGGGAAACAGTAGCTAGGCCACAGGTATGTCTTATTCAGACAAAGAAAGTTCTACATAGAGGATCAGAAAGCATTCATATGAAACCAAGTAAGAACTTTAAAAACCTAATATCTACCACAAATATGTCCATGGCAACCAACCTATGGTAAGTAATCAGAGCTATCCCTCTAAGGAACTGTATAGAATAAAGGTAGGCCTAATAACAATAAAAAGAATAACATAGAACACATATAATCACCTATACATATTAAGTAAAACAGCAATAAGTAATCTATATCCCATATCCTAGGTACAGGAAATAGAGTGTAGGATCACTAATTTCACGAAGAAACAAACCGAGAGTCTCAGTCAGGCGGGGGGATGGGCCGGTTCCGCCGAGCCACAGTAGACCATTCCGCTGCTGGAGGTTTAGATCTTGGAGGAGTTGGGGATGAAGAAGCTGTCGTTATCGTAGACGGGTCGGGCAGAATTTGGAGATGTTCCAGTAGCGACTGTCCCTGATCCAAGGATTTGATGGTATGCGTTGTCCCTTCTGCAGAAACTTGAAGTTGGAACGGAAAGCCCCATTTATATTTGAAGTTGTGTAGACGTAGGATTTTGGTGATCGGTTGTAGATCTCTACGCTTCTGTAAGGTGGAAGGGGCCAAATCTTGAAATATTTGCAAGTTGGTGCCGTTGAAAGAGATAGTATCCATATTTCTAGTTAGTGAGAGAATCTTGTCCTTGGAGTTAAAATAGTGGAAACGGACAATAACATCTCTAGGCTTTTGCTCTGCAGATGGGCGCGCTCTAAGCGCTCTGTGTGCTCTGTCCAATAATAGGTCATACTCTGTGGTCTCACGGAGTATTTGTTGAAAAAGGTCATGTAGATATTTTGGTAAGTCCGTATATTTAACAGATTCCGGAATATTACGCACCCGAATATTATTTCGGCGAGATCTGTTTTCAATGTCCTCCTGTTTCTCTTTCAAAGATTCTATCTCCGTTCTCAGGAGCTGCACCTCCTTATCTAGTTGGCTCTGAGATCGGCATAGTTCGTCCGTTTTAGATTCTAGGGCATCGGTTCGGCTACCCAGAGATGCAATTTCTGTTTTGATATCGCTAACCGCTTTTTGCAATTCTTGTTGAAACGTAATCTTAATGTCCTCCGCCAAATTAGAAATGGCTGTCAGTACAGCAGGATCTGAACCCGGAGAAGTAATAGTAGAAGAAGTGAGGGCAGATGTACCATCAGGATCTGGGACATTCCCTGGTTTTTTTAAGTAAATCGGAGTGGGTCCAGGTGTGGGTTTTCTAGAATTATTTTTGGCAGCCATTGCCAGTAATAGCTAAAGCAAAGCAGGGTACCAAGTGATTATTGTTGTTGTACAAAAATATTGCAGGAAGGAAGTTAGACACACGTCACCTAGCTCAGCCAAGTGTTATAAAGGGTCCATCGAAGCACCACGGGAGGTGGAGATCACATGTTTATATCACGTGGCAAGTTATCAGTAAGAATTGTCCACCACTGAAATGCAACAGATCTCCTGTGAATAAAGATATAAGGCTTGCCTAGATGTAGCTTATACTTGAGCCTCCAGGTGGCAGTACAGGTCTCAGAGTAGTCAGCAATAAGAATAGAGACCAGTTCTAAGGGATAGAGAAGCACCAAAAATTGCAAGGCCAGGGATGTGCTTCGAGTGGTTATGAGTAATACAGGCAATATATATCGGTATGATAATGTGTATTATTTGTGGGATTTTTTTTTTTTTTTGGGGGGGGGAGAATATCACTTAAATATCAGAGTAATATTCACTTGGAAATGTTGGGGGAATAGTAGACTTCAAATGTATGGAGTTATCAGCCCTGGATTGGCCCTCTGTTGATGGAGTAATATAGTTCTGGCAAAGATGGCGCCGGCTACAGAGATGTTTTCGCGCCTTCCAACTGTATGGCGGCAGGGGGACCGGGAGCTGGGATGATCTCCCGCCCGCACCAGTCTGTCACTCACCCCAACACCACCGAAGGATAACAGGGAGAAACTTGCAGCCGATTCACAGTGCTAGACTATGGTGCTAGCACTGATCCCCCGCAATGCCACTGGACCGCAGAGATGAGAGCAGGGCCCGCCACGTGCGCCAGCCTCCGGAGCTCCAGCAATCACCACCGACCCACCTCTCAACCTGCTCTCCCCGATTTCACCCTGTGCCGCCGAGTCCCGATGCACGACTCACTGCAGCCCCGTCAGCCACCCGGCATGTAGTCAGCTGGGCATCCAAGGAAGAGAGACAGCCACCTCCAATCACCACACCATAAGGCCGCGCTTCTCCGTCCACGATGCACGGGTTCTTGGAGTCAGGAAGCGGGGGCGACAATCGGTAAGGAGTGTTGTGAGGTTACAAAGCCTCACCGCTGGTATATTTCTAGGGTCTGTTAGATCCAAATTCAAGATTTAAAAGGAATTGGGCCCGGAGCTCCACAGACCTACGTCTTCTCTCATACACAGTCAAGCCACGCCCCCCAATTCTAAATATTCTTAATGACGATTTAACTGATCAAAATGGTATTATATATTGTGGTATGGTAGTAAAAATTAACTGATGTTTTTATCATGATACACATAACTATAACCAGAGCAGAAATTAGTTACCAAAGCAGGACACTCAGCAGCAGCGACAAGCCGAGGAAATGAATTGCAGCAGCAGCGAGCAGGAGCAGGGATAAGGTAAGGGTGGTTTTCAGCCGGTAGTACCATGCCATAACAATAGGTCAACCTGCCACTCTTATTGACAATACATGTGTCTAGTTATGTACCAGTTGACAATGAACAATTAAACTTATGATTATAATTATGTTAACTGTAACATTGTGGCCTTTATGATAATTTAAAATATGACACATCTACTGTATATTAAGTTCATAGATGTCATATAACATTTCACAATATGGGTTGGATGTTAAAGCTTGTTTCCCTTTGCAAGCAGGTTCTAGTTAGCATTTTGTAGAATGTAGAGAATCTAATTGGTTGATAGGAAGGACACATCAAATTTCCTTTTTCTAAGCTTTAGGGGATGAATTTACCTCTATGACTAGAGCTGATCTATGGATAAAGCATGAACCAAACAACAATTTCATTATATAAATACAAGCTTTAAAGCAGATAAGTGAACAGTGGACTTTTGCCATTTAATAATAAATGTACAAGAGATATTTTAGAATGAGATCAAAATACACTTCAAAGAGAATAAGAAGATATTAGTGGCACAATGAAAAAAGATAGAAAAGCTCCTAAAAACTTATGTAATATGGTTGCATTCAGGGCCACTATCGGGGTGGAACAGCCAGGACTACTGTCTCTGACCTGGAGCTGACAAGGCCCACCACCATTAGCGAGTCAAAAAAAAAGACATGCAATGGTTGTTTGTTAGGATGCTGAATCGCCTCTTTTTGCTGCTGTTGCTAACTCTCAATATGGTGAGGCTTGGCCAAGCCCTTTAATACAATTCAGTGTTCAGCACCCACAGAGATGTGTATAGAATATATATGGTAGCTCCCAGGACACAGATATCTATTCCGCACATAGAAGTGCAGAGGGAGTTCCCTGTTATTTGTGTATGTGTTAGCCTTCACAACTGACAGTAACATACGGATTAAGCCCTTGAGTCTGGATCAGGTCCCTTATTATAATAATAATTATAATATGCCTTTTTGCAGATGACACAAAGATATGTAACAGGGTAGACATGCCAGGAGGGGTACAGAAAATGAGGGATGATCTAGGTAGACTGGAGGAATGGTCAAGAGTGTTGCAACAGTAGTTTAATGGCAAAAAATGCAAAATCATGCACTTGGGGCACAAAAACCCAAAAGCTCAATATATCATTAATGGCATTACATTAGAAACTACTGAAGAGGAAAGGGATCTTGGAGTCATTATTTCATCTGACTTAAAGGTAGCCAAGCAATGTAACAAAGCAATGAGAAAGACAAGTCAGATACAGATTGGTTGCATAGGGAGAGGAATTAGTAGTAGAAACGGCAGATTATTACCTGTTAATGTCGTTTCCTTTACTCCTCCATGGCAGCCCCGACCACCTGGGTTTAGACCTTCCCACCTGGGCTCACAGGAAAGAAAAAGAGACACCTGGCAGCATATAAATACGTAACTTCCTCTGCCTCCAGTGTCTTGACTTTACAAGCTTATATCCAGCACCAAACTAATACAATCACCAGTGAATAGGGAGGGAAACTAGGGGCTGCCATGGAGGAGTAAAGGAAACGACATTAACAGGTAATAATCTGCCGTTTCCTCCTCCTCCTATGGCAGCCCCGACCACCTGGGTGATGCCCAAGCAGTACAAATAAGTGGTGGGAAAAGAAGACAAGTGACACCCCCTGTGTAACACCGCAAAATTATAAAGTGACTGATTCAATAACTTTTCTCCCAAAATTAGCATCTGAAGATGCCGCCACATCCACCTTATAGTGTCTAGTAAAAGTATGAACTGAAGACCAACATGCCGCTTTACACAAATTTTCTATTGACACAGAATTCTTTTCTGCCCAAGAAGTAGCAATAGATCTGGTAGAGTGTGCTTTGACATTATCAGGAGGGTCCCTACCCTTCTTTCTGTAGGCTTCTCTGATGCAGGTTTTTATCCACCTAGCAATCGTGGCTTTTGATGCAGCCTTGCCTATATCTCTAGCTCCAAAGAGCACAAATAATTGCTTTGAGGTTCTAAGGGTTTTTGTTTTGTCCACATATACCCTTAATGCTCTGACCAGATCCAATTTATGAACATACTCTTCTTTAGTATTTCTGGGATTTGGGAATAGCGCAGGAAGCGTGATGTCCTGGTTTATATGAAACGCTGAGACTACTTTAGGGAGGAACTGAGGGTGAGTGCGGAGTACTACTTTATCTTTATGGAAGGCAATAAACGGTTCTTCTACTGACAAGGCCTACAGTTCTGATATGCGCCTGGCGGATGTGATAGCCACAAGAAAAACTACCTTTAGAGTCAACCACTTTAGAGCGATATCCTGTAAAGGTTCGAAAGGATCTTGGGTCAGTGCATCCAGAACCAGATTCAGATCCCAGGGTGCTATAGGTCGACGAAAAACTGGTCTCACTCTCTTCGCTGCTTGAACAAACCTGGCTATATATCTATTTTTTGCGATATCCTTATCCATAATGGCACTGAGTGCTGATATTTGTACTTTCAAAGAGCTTGTGGCCAGACCTTTATCCAGCCCTTCCTGGAGAAAATCTAATATCACTGCAATTTGTGAGTGAGACCTTTTCCTTGAATTGCACCAATACATGAATTTCTTCCATGTTCTGTAATATACCGAACAGGTGGTTTTCTTCCTGGCGCAGAGTAGCGTATTTACTACTTTTGCAGAAAATCCTTTACTTTTTAGGTTTTTGACCTCAGTAGCCAGGCCATCAATTTCCATGATTGTGGATTTGGATGCGATATTCCCCCTTGCGTCAGGAGGTTTTCTAATTTTGGAAGCTCCAGCGGGCCTTCTAAAAGGAGTTGAAGCAGTCTCGGGAACCAAGCTCTTCTTGGCCAAAAAGGTAATATCGCTATTACCATTACTTTTTCCTGCTGTATTCTTCTCAACAGCCTTGGAATAAGAGGAACTGGCGGAAAGACGTAGGCTAGATTGAAGTCCCATGGGGCCGTGAGCGCATCCACCGCTTGTGCTTCCGCTTCCCTGTACCTGGAGAAATAAGCTGGTACCTTCCTGTTTCTTCTGTCTGCCATCAGGTCTATCTGAGGCATGCCCCAAATCTCCGTGATCTTCTGAAAAACACTGCTCTCCAGTTCCCAATTTCCTGGACTGATGTTGTGGCGACTGAGAAAATCCGCTTCTGTATTTTCTTTGCCCGCAATAAAGATGGCTGTGATGTTGGTAACGTGCTTTTCTGCCCACTGTAGAATGTGCCGCGTTTCTTCCATCATATTCCTGCTTTTTGTGCCACCTTGCTTGTTTATAAACGATACCACCGCCTTGTTGTCCGATTGGATCGTTATATTTCTTTGCTGGAGATGATGTTGAAACGCCTGACATGCCATGTGAACCGCTCTCATCTCCCTTATGTTGGAGTGTAATTGACTGCTCTTTACCGACCAAGTACCCTGGGCATACTCTCGCCCGCAGGTAGCCCCCCAGCCTGAAGAGCTGGCATCTGTTGTTATAATTACTGGTTGAGGCAACTTGAAAATTCTTCCTTTTCTCAATCTTGTCAAGCACAGCCACCATTTGAGATCTTCTTTGGCTTTTGGTGACAGATAAATTCTCTGGCCCAGTCTGTGGCTGTCTCTGTTCCATTGTGATAGAAAACAAGCTTGGAACCTCCTTGTGTGGAATTTTGCCCATTGCATGGTGTTTAATGCTGCGGCCATTAGACCTAGCGTTCGCAAGCACTGTTCCGCTGTCACCCACCTTCTTTTCAGCTGGGGAGATAAAGAGTTTCTTAACTTGCTGATTCTGACCTCTGTTAGAGACATGGACATGTGGTTTGTATCTATTATGACCCCTAGATATGTTATCCTTTTGGTTGGAGTCAAATGGCTTTTTTGCTTGTTGATGATCCAGCCATGTTGTTCCAAGACTTGAATGGTTTTTACAGTGTCTTTGACGACCTGTTCTCGAGAGGTGGCCGTGATTAGGACGTCGTCGAGATATGGCCAAAGGCATATGCCTTCCATTCTGAGTCTGGCCACCAGAACCACCAGCACTTTCGTGAATGTTCTGGGCGAGCTTGCTAGCCCGAATGGCAGGGCTACAAACTGGAAGCTTTCCCCAAATACATGAAACCTGAGATACTTTTGATGAGATTTGTGGATTGGGATGTGAAGGTAGGCGTCCTTTAGATCTATAGTGGTCATCCAAGATTCTGTTTCTAGATCCGGTAGGATAGAGTTGATAGATTCCATCTTGAATGACCTGTTTCTCAGATAACAATTGAGTCTCCGCAGATCTAATATAGTCCGGAATCCCCCTGACACTTTTCTTACCACGAAAAATCTGGAAAAGAACCCCTGACGATCTTCTCCGTGAGGCACCTTCTCCACTGCTCCTTGATGAAGCATCTCTATAAGACTTGATCTCAAGGCTTCTTTCTCCTGAGCCTCCGATGGTACTGGGGAAATGACAAATTCTTCCTTGGGGATGTGTACTAGTTCCAGTTTGTAGCCCGTCTCCACGACTTCCAACACCCATTTGTCTGTAGTGGAGCATCTCCATTGTTGGCTGAAACCTAACAGTCTGCCCCCTACTGCTAGGCTGTCCTGCCTTCTGATGTCATTGGGCAAGGTGACGTAGGGTATTCTTAATGTCTCCTCCACGTTGGGCACGAAAATTGGAGCGTGAAGTTGCCCACTGACCTCTTCTATACCCCCGTCCCGGCCTGTAGGCTCTTGCTTCTCTTGCTTCTTGTGTGTTAGACTTAAAAGGCCTTGCTGTATAGCTCTTCCTTTGTGTTCGATCTGACGGCAGCCACTGCGATTTTCCTCCAGATGATTTGGAGATTAACTCATCCAATTTCTGTCCGAATAAATATTCACCCTGGAAGGGAAGCGAGAGTAATTTACTTTTAGATTGCGTATCCGCATTCCAAGGCTTCAACCAGAGGGCTCTTCTGGTCACCGCTGTCGAGGCTGTAGCCCTAGACGTTAATTTTACAGAATCTAATGAAGCCTCACAAAGGAACTCAATTGCAAGTTGAATGTCTTGTACAGACTTTAATAGGTCTGATCTTTTTACACCATCAAGAATATCCGCTTCTAGGGAATGACACCATCCCCTCATTACCCTGGAGGTGATAGCTGTGGCTGCCGCCGGCTTTAGGGCTGCTCCTAGTATGGAATGCTGCTTCTTTAGCCCAATCTCGATCCTTTTATCCATTGGATCCTTGAATATGTTCACGTCCTCCAACGGTAAGGTTGTTCTTTTCGATAGTCTGGACACAGCTGCGTCAATTTTCGGGATTTCTTCCCACTTTTTTACTTCCTCCGCTGAAAAGGGGTACATCTTGTTCATGCGAGCCGGAACAGCTACCCTCTTTTCTGGATGTCTCCATTCATCCGCTATGATGTCTTTGAGAGGTTGAAACAGTGGAAAGACTTTAACTTTTTTACGAGAGTCCTTAAACAACAATTCATGCAATTTTAACTGTTCTTGCGATTCTTCTATCTCTAATGATTTGTTAATTAGGCGAATAAGGTTGGTAACCAATTCTGGATTAAATTCCTCTTCTTTGTGTGACTCCTCGGATTCAGGTTCTGAAAAATCCGATTTTTCAAAAAAACATTCTGGCAACTCCCCCTCTGAAAGATCCGAATGCTCACTTGGAGCGGGCCGTGACCTTTTCAGAGAAAACTGTTTGAGATCTTCCTTAGTAAGAAAAGTCTCTGACATAGCCGATTTCATAGCCGTAATGAGCTGATTTAAACAAGGAGTAGACAGCAATTGGTCCTGTGGTTTGCATTTCTCACAGACCGTACTCTTAGAATTATCCGGGAGCGAGGAGTCACACATAGTGCATTTTGATAAATGTTGCTTTTTATGTTTTGCTTTAAGGGCTCTGCTTGAGTCAGACCTATAATACAATAGTGCTACACTAACTATCTTCATAAACAATAAGACAAAAAAATAAATGAATATCACAAGAAAATTAAATAATTAATAAAATAAAAATTACAAATAAAATACAAAAAAAAAATAAATAAAAAATAAAAAATACAAGTAAACACTGCTGCAGGACAAGAGAGCTCACCCAGACTTGCTAGTATGTGCCGTTTTCTCCTCCATGGCTGTAGACATGCTTGCACCGCAGAGCTGCCACAGACCATTCACCACTGCACTTTTAAATCCCGCGCTCCCAGGCGCCGCCGGTGTGCTTCCGGCTCGCTTGAATGACGTCAGCCCGCTTTACCGACGGATGAACCCGGGCTTCAGACGCAGCTTCCTGGCCGCAATAGACGTCGCGTCCTGGTGCTCTCTGCACGTGGAGCACTTCCGGACGCCTATACAAGCGATGTGGTTTTTCCTCAGCAACAGCCCCACGGAGACCGCAACAGGTGAGTCTCTTTCTGCAGCAACGTCCTGCCTGTAAGCCCGCAGGAAAGAAAAAAAGACACTGGAGGCAGAGGAAGTTACGTATTTATATGCTGCCAGGTGTCTCTTTCTTTCCTGTGAGCCCAGGTGGGAAGGTCTAAACCCAGGTGGTCGGGGCTGCCATAGGAGGAGGAGGAAAGAGGGCAGTAGTGATGCACCTTTATAGATCATTGGTACGCCCTCACCTAGAATACTGTGTTCAGTTCTGGAGGCCATATCTCCAGAAACACATAAATACATTAGACTGTGCAATGAAGAGCAACTAAAATGGTCCATGGCCTGTGTCACAAAACATACCAAGAAAGGCTAGAGGAACTAAACATGTATAGCTTGGAGCAGAGAAGGGAGAGGGGATATGATAGCAGCTTTTAAATATATGAAGGAAGGTGGCATTTTTCAAAGGAATAGGTGTAATAGAACACGAGGGCATGAATATAAATTAGAGTAAATTCAGAGGAAATGTGCAGAAAATGTACTTCACTGATTGGGAGATAGATAAGTGGAATAGCCTCCCATCTGAGGTGGTTGAGGCTAACACATGCTTGGGATAAATATAAGAATATCCTGAATCTCAAACTAAATTGAGGGTAAATAGGGTCTAGGGTCAGTATAGTTTTAAATAAACAACTGGGCAGATTGGATGAGCCATGTGGTTCTTATCTGCCTTCACTTTCTATGTTTCTATTATTATTCTCTTTTTAGTTATATTCCATAATATAAAATATTAGACTAGTTAATTTACTTAATTCGGTTAAGCCATTCCCCTTTGCACTGATGTCTGCTTGTTTGTAGGAATCCTTTAGAATAAATAAAAAATATATATATAAATAAATACATAAACCAAATTTAGTAGTTAATCCTTTATAGCCTTATGGAAATGAAAATATAGATTGAAATGAAAAAGATTCCTCATGCAAACACTATGACTGTCTATTCCACCTCCTAGCAAGAAGTAAAAATGGGAGCATTTTGTTCCCCATTAAATATAATCAAAATCTTGTCATCCTCCATGTTTACATAAAGAGATCTGTTTGTTTATACTTCATGTTGATAAGCCTGCAACTGATTATATATTCTCTTTTCATTTTTTCCTCTTTTTCTTATCCAGGAGAATTATGTATATTTTATGATAACCTAAAATGACTTGTACATAAAAAATACAGACTTTAAAGATAAAAAGGATTAGTAGCAGGTAATGCATTTTCCATGAGTGGCTATAGGGCTCTCTGTTCAAGGATGTACAGGCTGCATACAAATGAACTGATAAAAGTCTGAAGCTACGGATGGGCAGAAAGACTCATGCTTTGCTGAAGATGATTCTTAAAGTTACAATAAATCAGACAGACAGTGTCGGCCTTTGAGGATAAACCTGTGATGGCTTGTTGTGCCACTTCGAATCGCCTCTGAGGCCCAGGGACCAAAAAGTGCCTGGATGTCACATTAAATCTACCGGGAGGATGGAGCACTTCAAAGAAGAACGCAATCAGATCTGATAGAAAATACATTTTCTGAAAGCTACTGACGAAAAAGTAATCTTTGATGTGGATGTTGAATAACAATTGATATTGTCTTCCCTGACATTTTTCATTATTGCCGTCTTATACAGCCTACTTCATGTATTAAAGTAATATTAACTGTTTGACAGGGACAAATCCTCAAACAATCTCATAAGCAATTGTTTCTGAATAGTCTTAGTCCACTGTCTGTAAAACATGTCCCAATAACGGCACTTAAATATGATTCCATACACTCGACTGGTCAGACAATATCTGATTCCAGCAGTATGCCACACAACAGCCTCACAGGAATATGCTACAGCCAAGTTATTGCAGGATGCCAGTTAAACTCAATGGCAGAATGCATTTACATGTTTCTTTATGAGGAAGATTCATGCCTAATGTAAGTTAGAATTTTAAAGACAAATGTCCGTATCTTATAGTATGTAGATTTGGACTAATAGGGTCACTTAATTTTTACTCATGCTATTACATTTTCTGTTGTCCTCTGAGTATTATTAACAATGGGCTGCATCCAGACTTAAGTAAGTGCATGAAATTAGTTACTCCTGGGCTAAACCCTGTTGATTGCAGGGGGAGTCAAGTTAATTGTATTCTTTGCATGCAGGGATATATCTTTGAATTGCTTACTGCACACAGATACTGTGCAGCTTTAGTATCACACTGTTATTTAGACTTGGGATAGAAAACATCACCTCTCAACTCTAATAATGTTTGCAACAGATGAAATATGACTCCCCTGTAATCAACATGGCTTAGCCCAGCAGTAACTAATTTCAAGCACTTACTTAAGTGTGGATCCAGCCCAATGACAGAATTCATGTTCAGTATCTGCCAGATGGACACTAGTGACCCCATATAGGAGTTCAGCAGATTGATAACATTAAACATGATCAGATACAGAATACTATGAACAGAAAAAAAAAATTACTTTTTTCCTTAAAGAAACCTAAATGCTAAATTATTTTTATCTTTTATACCACATCACACAGTGACAGAATCCATGCAATAAAACAAGCACTATCTTACATACTGTAGCCAGACAATATAAAATAGGCATAACCGTAACATACACAACACAGCTACAAATAGACAAAGCAGACATAAATGAGTTGCAATGCAGCGTAAAAGAATTTGAGAACTACAGATCGGAAGTACTTGTCCCAGAATGCACTAAGAGGGAATTCTGGGCAAAGTGCTTGAATGTCTGTGCAATTTGAAGGTCAAATTAACCTGTCATCTTTTAAGATATTTGTTGTGCCTGTTGTGCACTATCCAGAACCTGCTAACCAGTGTACACAAAGATTTTTTTTATTCTAGATATTTCCAGTTTAGTAACTGAATTTAGTAAAGGCCGGATCCAGATCTCCTCCCAACAACCAAGCCGGTTGTGGACGTAGGGTGTCTGGAATGAAGTATGCATACCCCAGGTAGATGTTAAGCAAAGGATCTCCTACCGTACAGAACTAAATTCCAATATATCTGCATGCCTATTCCACACAAGGGGGTGTGGATAGCCATGCAGATCATGGTGAGTAAGCGGCAATATGTTGATCCACATAGATCTGCATTTGAACGGACGCAGATTTATGTGGAGAACTTCAGTTAGGGTTCTGGCCACGTAATTGATAGCTCACATCCCTCTCACATGCGGACTTTTAGACAGATAGTAAGCAAACGCAGGGGCGACTGATAAAAGGTTGGTCAGGCTTAATGAGCATTTGCTGATGTCACAACAATGTGCCCAGCAATACTCAGAAGGAAGAACACTGTGGACCATATTCAGAGATCCGTTTTCACGTGGAGTTGTGTGCGTATTTTTAGGTACGTTTTAACTGCGCATGCGTAGCAACTTTATTTACGTACATTACATAGAACATACGCACGTAAGTGCCTAACGGATGGACTTGTGAATCGCACTTGGTGAAAAACGTACAGATGGGCGGAGTTGAAAAACGTACGTGAAAATTTACATGAAAGTGGGTGGGGGAGGCATGAGGTCGTGGTTATTAAGAATCGCACGTACGGTATACATATATGCATGTAAGTACACACGTAAAGAACAGAGTGGTCTATGGACTTGTAAGTCTTCAACAGCACGGGTGTGAGAGGGGAGTGTCGGAGGTGTTGGTGGGTGTTGGCTTGCGACGTGCGTGCGTAGAATTGCGTAATTTAAAAAAACGGATCTCTGAATCCGGTCCAGTATCTTTCTTAAGTACAAGAATTACACATCTATCATCAAGAAAACACAACAATTTGTTGTGTTCCAAGCATCTCCGTCTTCCTGAATAATGATTTTGAAAGCGTAAATCCTAAAGTAGATGTAGCATGAATTAGATACATTTTTGGTAGGAAAGAGAATTATTCATACCAAAATTTAAAACCAGAAATGGAGGCAAAACTGATTATTTTACTTTGTGAAATGAAAAGCTATCTAGACACAAGCCCACTAGAATAATACATTCTAGATTTAATGTCTTACATTTTATGATTAGCAGCTTCCAAAGAGGTATCTTCACATAAAAGCACTTTAACCTTTTTCCCCACCAAAGTCAATTCCTGCTCATAGATACGTAATGTTAATTTCAAGATGCCTAATGTGCACCTGGTACTTAGATTTGTACAAGACTTGTCCTCGGGTTGCTAAGCAACTGCGTAGCAAGTGAACAGGTTTATAGTCATTTTTTATTACTCTATATTTTAATGAAGAGTCTACACCATATAAGAGATATGCAAATAGAGGACAACAGAGTTGAGGAAACAGCAATCAGTAAGAAAAAAGTAAAATAATATTCATATAAAGTAGCTGTTGACATAATAACTAGCAAGATTTACTCCTGCAGCAAAATAAAGTAAGTCAATAATGAGAATAATAATGTATTCAATCATCAATAAAAATGTTGTTTCAGATCACACTCTGATGATCAAAAATTCATATTGCACTCAAAATATTCAAAATATTCAACATAATTTCAAATTATTTGTGCACATGAACTGCTAAGCCTCTAATCTTTAATATAGATTTAAATATATATTTATATATTATGTGCACAATTAAAGGAGAATTAGAACGTAAATAACTTGATGGGGTTAGTTAACATTATTTATGTTAAAATGCTGTTGTATTTTTTATTTTAAAAAAAAGTAGGTTTTTGAAATCCGGACTACATGCTATTTTCTTTCAGGGTTACATCTACATACATACATTTTGTGTAATACTATTGTCTGCATATCATGTGGGTCTTTTAGAATGCAAGACATTACAGTTTAGAGACATTGGCCCGGATCCACAACAAAGTCCGTCTTCCAACATATATCTTTAAGACCACCTATAACGAAACAATACGTAGATTACGGAAAGTAGTTACTATGCATGCGTAGTAGCTACTATTGGCAAATGATGGACGTATGTTGGAAGACGGACGTTGTTGTGGATCTGGTCCATTATACAATATCCAGAGTTATAAAATAATGAAAAAACAAATAACTTGATATGTCTACTATCACAATTCATACAAAGCAACTGCTGTTTTAGACATAGTATCCAATCAAAATTAAGGCATGCTTACTGTTATGCACAGAACTTTGCATCCTGGCTACATCAATAACTTGTTACTCTATCATTTGTTAAGTTTTCACAAGGTCTGATATGATAAGACTGCAGTATAAGGAACAAGGCATTGGGGGAACATCAAGTATGGTACTTATTCAGCCCTCTGCCCTAGCACTGCTTCAACACAGATATGCCACAAATGTTACATTACCTATTGTTGGTTGCCTGTTAAGGCTGTTCTTCACTGACTGTATATTAGTAAAGAACTACTTAATCCCAGCAGTCATACATAGAAACATAAACTGTAACAGCAGATAAGAACAACTTGGTTCATCTAGTCTGACCTTTTTTTTTCCTTTTTAAACCATACTGACCCTAGAACCTATTTGACCCTATATTTAAGTTAAGATTTAGGATAGCCTTACATTATTACATTTAATATAAGGATCTTGAGAAGACACACTGTATAAGGTACATATAGGGTATATTAGGGGTCTCTGATGGCATATATTATAATATATTATTACTATTATTATTATTATTATTATTATTAAGATTAATAA
>WWET01000238.1:777217-790871 GCA_011038615.1 Limnodynastes dumerilii | reverse complement strand
GGGAAACATCACCTCTCAACTCTAATACTGTTTGCAACAGATGAAATATGACTCCCCTGCAATCAACATGGTTTAGCCCAGGAGTGACTTTCCTCTCTTATTTTAAGCACTTTCTTAATTCTGAATCAGGCCCATTAATATTAATGTTTATTTATAAGGCGCCACATAGTATCAGCAATGCCATTCAAAGACAGTACTAAACATAAAATTGACAAGCAAAAATGTACAGAACAACGTAATGGAGTACAAGGTAAAATAGTGTAAACAATACAAGTACCATGCAAAGGAGATAGGTAAAGTACAAAGATAGTAAAAACAATATGCAGGAACTATAGTTAAGGTACAGTGTAGGATGTAAGTGTGGAAGTGGAAAAAGAAGGGTAGTCAATAGACAGGGGGAGGAGGTATGGCCAAGGTAGGGAAGTGGGCCCCTGAAAAGAAGAGGGGTTGGGAGGGAGTGTGGGTGGAAGAGGAGAGAGCCTTGTAGGTTTTGTAGAGGTGTATAAAGAATATGCTGAAATGGATGGAAAGTCAGTGTAGAGATTGACAGAGAGGGAAGGTACAGATGGAGTGGAAACAGAGGACGATGAGTCTGGCTGCCTCATTCAGTTTCAGTATAGATTGAAGGGGAGCAAGATGGCCCTTCAGTGAGAAGGGGGTTAAGGTCCAGAGGGTTGATAGCAAGAAAGTAAATGATGGTTTTAGTGGCATCAGAGAACAGGAAAGGTCTTATGTGAGCTATGTTGTGAAAGTGAAATTGAATGGATAGTGCAAGTGTGCGGATGTGAGGGATCAATGAAAATTAGTAGTCAGTGGGCTTGGGTGGTAGAGGAGATGGTGGTGTCGCCAATGAAAATGGAGATAGTAAGGTCCAGACTCTCTGGACAGCAGAGAGGGAGAGAGGTTGGGAGAGAAGAGGTAGATTTGAGTGTTCCTTGCATAGAGGTGGTAGTGAAAGCCAAGTGGGAGCTGGTGAGTTTACTGAGAGAGATTGTGTAGAGTGAAAAGAGAAGGGGACCAAGCCCTAGGGAATGACTAAGGGAAGAGGAGTGGAAGGTGAGTAGGAGCTAAATGTTAAGACAGATAAGGAGCAGTCAGAGAGATAAGAGGTGAACCAGGAGTGAACAGTGCCAGGGAGGCCTAGAGAGTAGAGAGCGTGGATAAGGATGATCAATAGTGTCAAAGGCTGGAGATATATCAAGGAAAATGAGAAGAGAGAAGTGGCCATTAGATTTGGAGAGGAGATGTTGGTGAACTTAGTCAGGGCGGTTTCTGTAGAGTGGAGGGCGAAACCCGGATTGGAGAGGATCCACAGTGGAGTTGTTGGTAAGGTAGCTGACTGTAAACCACACATGCAAGTAAATTGGAGGCCAAAGGGAGAAGGGGAATGGATTGGTAGTTGGAGTTGTTGTGATCATAGAAGAATATCATCTATTGTTTTCTCCCTAATGGAACTTCCTGCGTCATAAAGGAATACACTAATAACTGTAGCCCAGCACTACCAGTAACTCTTAAAAACTGTGAGCTTTTACGCTTTAAATCTTTAATTGAATTACAGCTTCCTTGAGGTTTTCTGTCACACAGAAATGATTATAGTGTTAGTATAGAGATAGTAATAATATTATACTGTCAAAGAAAAATCTCTCTCCCAATCAGGTGTTCCATCTCTATACTGAACTGTATCATCCATTGTCATGTCACCTTGTATGTTTTTCCATCATGTCTGCCTATTTCTATTACAATGTTCCCAGTTCATCTGTGTCCTTTCTTCTTTTCTTCTCCTTTACTCAACCAATAACTATGAGTCTGTATGTTTGTGTCCATATTTCTAGGAACAGCCTCAGCTTGAACTATTTTTCCCTGATTTTAACCCCTGTATCTTATGTGTGTGAGATGTCTTACCCACAATGCTGCTTAATTCTGGACGTTAGGACAACAGTCACACAGTGATACAGCCCACACCATAATGTCAGGTACATCACTGAAAACAATGTTTTAACTCACAAAACGTTTTCATGCTATCAGTTATAAGTTTGGTATGGTAGCCCTTCATAACACTCGTGAAAAATGACAAATAAACATTTACAAATAAAAATAACAATTTCAAAATTCCTTACCTTGTCCCTGCTTCTGCTCCTGGCTCTCTCCCTGACCTGTCCCTACTGTGCCTCGATTTCTGCCTTCCACGCTGCTCCTGTCTTTTCCAAATCTGACACTGCTGTGTCCACCGATTTTTGCCTTCCCTGTTGCTCCTGTGTCCTTCCTACCATCTGTCACTGTTGCTCCTGTGTCCTTCCTACCATCTGTCCTTGCCCAATCTGTCCTCGCTGCTCCCAGCTCTGTCCTTCACTTCTTTGCTTTCTTTGCACCTGATTCTGGTTCTTTTCCTGATCTATCTGCTCTGATCCCGCTGCTCTAGGCTCTGTCCTACAGCACTGTCTTCTTTTCTCTCTCCTGTTCTTTCTTGTTAGCTGCTCCCCTCTCTCTCACTATTAGACTTTTTCTCTTTTGCTTTTTCCTTTCCTGTGACCACTGATGGACCTGCATCAAAGGCAAATATTTAGTATTTAATTAATTAATTATTACTTTTAGGATTAGTAATTAGTGATGGGATTAGTAATTAGTGTTTGTCACGGTCTCAGGATTCTGGGTAACTCATTGGGTAGTCTCGAACTGGCAAGCGAGAAGAGGAGGTTAGGGTCTCAAATGAAGGGCTTGCTCTTTGGTGAGAGCACCAGAAATAACACTAGGAGGGCAAAGGGATGAAGGAACTAAATTCAGTGCTCTTCTTGCTGCTGCCTTCTCTGAAAAATCAGATTGTCTACATATCTCTTTAACAAATATAATCTGGTGGTGGACAAAAGAGAGATAATGATGCTGCAAGGGTTTGGTGTATGAAAAAAAAAAACTCTGATCTATTCCTACTATAAGCTTAGCATTATTGCCCACTGTTATATACTGTTACATTTATTCTTGAATTATACATATTTTTACAGTGTTGAATTTACATTTGTTAAAAAGATAAGTAGATAAGTAGCACCACCATCTCTCATTTACCCACCACCAGATAACACTAGGAGGGCCTGGGGTAGCTAACAGGGAAAAAGTCTGAAATACAAGGTGTGGGCTCCAGAAGACTGAACAGCGGAGGAGAGTCTGATGACAGTCTGGACTGGGGTGATTATACTTGAGCTGACAGGCAGTATTAATGGTACTTGAGTTATGTGATAGCGGGTCAACAACACAGACTTGGATTGGACAGGTAAGTGGTGTACAGGTAAACTGCTATGAACAGCAGCGATGAAGATCAACTAAGCATTGTATGCCGGGTGAGCTGCGATGCGTAGCAATAATGTATAGCTGTAAAGATGATCCTCTGATCAACAGTATACTGCTGAGAGCATGGTAAGCTGGGATGATGAACCACAGAGCAGCGGTGATGGTTCACTGAGCAGTGTTGTACTGCTGAGAGTGTGGTGAGATGCAATAAGGAATTACAGAGCAGTGATGATAGTTTAATGAGCAGCGCTGTATAGCTGAGAAAGTGGAAAACTGCAGAGTGGTTCTACTAGGCAGCAATAAACAAATGACAAAGGACAGGTACTGTAACAGCAAAAACTGGCACAGGAGGTTTGGCTCCATGAGGAAACACAGGAGCTAGGAACAGATACTAGAGTATTTGTTGCACTGGCACAGGTGAGACTTAGAGCTCCCATTGGAAAAGCATTGAGAGATTTGCTTACAATGGTTAGATGATTACATCCAATATGGCAACGTCCAAGGATGCGACATAATGGAACTGTAATGCGGGCAGTAGCTGTCACGTTCAATGATTTAGTGGGATCGGTTACGGGTTCCAGGGAGTGAGACAGAGGAGCAGGCGTAAAATGGAAGCTGGCTGGTCTAATATATGAGGAGTGCATACAGTGAGTATAACCAGGTAGGACAAGGCAGCGTTAGACAATAAGAGCAAATAGCCCAATACTAACGTGCCCAGGAGTATGATAGTCTGTAGACCTGGAGTAAGATAGTCCATGAACCAGGAATATAGTTTGGCGGAACTAGAGCAAGCAGGAGTCCTTAAAGCAAAGCTGGAGTCTTAAGGCAGGACTGGAGTTAAGCAGGACTGGAGTTGTAATGCAGGACTGGAGCCAAGCAGGACTGGAGTTGTAATGCAGGACTGGAGCCAAGCAGGACTGGAGTTGTGCAGGACTGGAGTTGTAATGCAGGACTGGAGTTGTAATGCAGGACTGGAGTTGTAATGCAGGACTGGAGCCAAGCAGGACTGGAGTTGTAATGCAGGACTAGAGCCAAGCAGGACTGGAGTTGTAATGCAGGACTGGAGCCAAGCAGGACTGGAGTTGTAATGCAGGACTGGAGCCAAGCAGGACTGGACCTTGGCAGGACTGGACCACGGCAGGACTGGACCACGGCAGGACTGGACCAAGGAAGGACTGGACCAAGGAAGGACTGGATCAAGGCAGGATTGGACCAAGGCAGGACTGGATCAAGGCAGGACTGGATCAAGGCAGGACTGGATCAAGGCAGAAGCTCAATTCAGGAGTACCAGGCACCTAGAAGACCTAGTTGTTCTGCCAATGAATGACAGAACAACCAGGGTTTAAATAGGGCGCCTATGGCGCCTATTGGCTGGAGGACTCAAGCACTTAAATCCTATTGGTGAAGCGGCAACATGTGACAGAAACGAAGATGGCGGCGCCCATGGACCAACACGCTGCCAGTGTCCACGTGGAGGACGCTGTGGCTGGAGGGTAAGTGTGGAGCGAGGCTGCTACTGTTTCAGTGACAGTCTCCTCCGAGAAGCAGCAGCCGCACGCCGGGAGAGAGGTGCCGACAGGGATCCAGGAAGGAGGTAAGCGTGGCGCCTGCCGCAGTCTTTTGTGATAGTAGCTAGTAGACCCCGGAGTTTAGCAGAATGGAGCGCACACAGGAGGCCAAGAACCAGCACAGCAATAAAAACTAGAAAAGTTTCAATGTCAGTTACAGTAAGTGCCTCATTCAGTGACAGTGGGCCTGATTAACAGCTGCTAATGAAGCAGCAGCTTCTTAGGTGTAAATCTGGTTCAAGTTTTAGGATTAGTATTGTTCTAATGTCAGATGCATGTAATTATAATATTTTATCTGACAGGGGTCAAGTTAACCACCCTGTCAGATAAAAGAAGATCAACGAACTCTGTTGCCATTGTGGTATCGGGGTAACATACTACACCCATGTTTTTTTATTATTTGTTTGCTTTGCATTGTATTATGTTGTACTGTTTTGCCTAGTTTGTATTACCTTGTTGCCCTGTTATGCCATGTAATGTAAGGTGCTACTTTATGCATTTTTTCCATTTCTGACACAATAAGAATAAAATAAATATAATATAATAAACGTTAATAATAGCAATAAAACAATAATAATCCTATCTAGAAGAAGACTCCCTTAAGGAATTAGCATATAGTTTATTCATGAACAATTTTTATCTTTTTTTAGCTTTATTCTCCATGCTGCTGCACTAGAGACAGAGTAAAAATCTAATAAAAATATATACCTGGTAACTTCTTTATCATTTTGAGAACAAAAATGCTGTTGGATACTGTTAAACAATGTAAGGTTGAAAATATAGCAACATTCAGTGCCTACAGTTGCGCTCAAGGCACCATGTGGTTAAGATGCAGCAAGTTAAGTAAAAAGTAACTTCGGATACATAAAAGTGGCCAGCATTTTTTGGCTTCCTCAGCTATTGTGTGGGATATGCTTTTTACAAAATCAGTGAAGTGAAAATAAAACAAGTCAAAGAGAACAGAATGTGGGAGCTCTGCTGGAGGCACTTGGATGGCATCCAAAGGATGATTAAGAGAAAACAGCCGGAGATGAATCTGGGAGATAAAAAGAGTTGAGGTTGGCATGTTCACTTACAGGTGCTACAGTAATCCGTAGCTGAATTACTGTCGTATACTCCAGTGATAACCTGTAGTGAGGGGGAAAAACAACAAATACTGAGACCATTAAAAAAAAAAAGGAAGATTAAAAAAAAACAATAAGTCAAACCTTGACGTTCCAGTTGGCAACGGTGCAGGGTATGAATGGCAGTTATTTTTAGTCACATTATGAGTTTATGTGCAAATGTACTGTGAATATTATTACAATTGTTCTGTTTACAATTTACAGCCTGGGAATAACAATCAGTGCTGTTTTAACACAAGAAAAAAGGATTTGTTTGTGAATGTGAATGCATTGTGTTAGTTACTTATGAAGTATGAAATGTTTATAGTTGTGTTAGTTAGTTAGTTAGTTAGTTAGTTAGTTAGTTAGTTAGTTAGATATATATGTCAGACTCCACGTCACTTATGCGCCTCAGCCATACATCTTGAACGCTTCTCTGCATGGCTCCCTGATCTTTTACCCTTTGACATACCTAATACCACTAATACTGATAATACTATTATCCTTGATAACATTCCTATTAACAATCCTTTATCTACTAATGTTTTTCTCTCTAATCTCATCTCATGGCCTCTCCCACTGGAGTAATTCTTCATAAGCATGGCAATTGCATTGATCACCACATCTTACGCCCGTATCCAGGACTTCTCCCGTGCTGCACCTCTGCACTGGAATGACCTTCCTTCTTCAGTCAGACTCTCCCCCACATTGCAGGTCTTCAAGCATTCACTCAAAACGCACCTGTTCAGGCTAGCCTGCCCCTCCTTTACTTAACATCCACACTGCATCCTTCAACTATCCCTTCTCTTCCTTCCCACTCTCCTCCGATAACACACCAGCAGTCCACTTCCTTCCCTCTCCTTATGTCTTCTGTAAGTTCTTCCCTCCTACATTGTGTGTTAGATTGCATGAGGAGGGCCCTCCATCCTCGTGTTGTTCCTTCCTCCACCACTCCCTCCTCACTTTGTACCCTCTTGTCCCCCTTTTCTACCATTTTACCCAATCCCCACCTGGTGGCTCCCTCTCAACTTCTAACTGCGCTCTATCCTCTGCTACCTGATCTTCCAAGCTTGACACCTCGAATTTTGCCTTGCATTCTGTGCTTGCTTCACTTTATTGTATTTAACCAACTTTCTCAATCTATGCAACAACTTCCCTTGCATTGCATTTTAAAGACAAGATTGACAAGATCAGACTGTAATTGTCATGCTCCTTTTCCTCATCATTTAACATACTGCTCAACACCTTTTCCTCAACACTCTGGACCATAGTATAAAATCAATTATTATTTCTGGACCCGTAGTAGAAAATCAATTGTTAATGCTGGTCTCATAGTAGAACATGCAACATATAGAATGATTTTCCTTGTAAAATGGTCTTCTAGAGTCCACTCTGTCATACTCTACATTTGTTGCCTGTATTTTTTTGCTATCCTTCAAAGTCATCAATAGGACTGTTACTACTCATCTCTAGATACGTCCCAGATATTCTCTCAGATCTTCACAGGATCTACAACTCTCCTCTACACATAATAAATGCTTTGATTCCTGGTTACAGGGTCTCTCCCGGGCTGCACCCGCTCTCTGGAATATCATTCCTCACCCATTAAGACTATCCTCCACTCTCCAAACTTTCAAGCGCTCCCTTAAAACTCACCTTTTTAGACCAGCTTACCAAACTTCTCAACCTACTTCTTAATATTTGTCCACCCTATTTACAACTACTATGTTATCTAGTTTTCCTTTCTGTTACATGATTAATACAAACACAAAAAAGTTTTGATACTAACACCGCTGGATGACTTCATCTTACAGAGCACTGAGTGAGCACTTTTACCATTTTACCTGGCTGGTCCATTGTGTGATTTATAGCACTTGCCCTTATGTAATAAATCCTAATGTCCTATATATTGTAAGCTTGCGGCCAGGGTCCTCTTACCCACCCAGTGTATTACTGCCCAGTTAAATTATAATGAATGATAAAATTAAACAATATGTAATATGATGGTACTATATAAAATGAACTGCTTACAGTTTAGGATTAAAGTCTATAAAATATAATTCTCTACCCAAGCACTGGAATTTCTAGTTGCACCTTTGGTTTCTTAACTCAAGCGTTCATACAACAGTTCATATTTTGAGGTTTTAAGGTTTGGTAATAGGCAATATTATTGACACAAAGTACACTAATTGTGAATAATTTAAATAATATGTGCTTTTGGGGGTACTTGTGAACTAGAGTTAAGAAACCAAACAAAAGGAATTTTGGACTCCAGGAAAGCAACTTTTTGGCACCAGCTCCACAGAAGCACTTTGTCCCAGGCCATACAACCTCAACCTTTTGAATGCAAAGCTGTATCAATTTAGATGGTTACCTAGAATGTTAACCTACCTCATCCTGGACCGTATTCACACTTAAGAATTAGTTAGGTGTGGACAGAACCGCTCCTAACTCACTTATCCTGCCCAAACCATTTTTGGGTACCTATGGCACTTAAGAGTGCCATAGAGCTACCTTATCTTACCATGCGTAGTTTCCTTCTTAAGAAGGAAACTATGTACTGAGAATGGCTCTTCCAACCTCCCCCCAGCCCTCCCCGGCTAATCTACATTTGTTTTCATAATTTTAAGAAAGTATTTAACATTCTCCATATTTGCAGTGACAGGTAACGGAGGAGATTCTTGCACTTTCTTCTGTCCCATAGAGAAATCTAAGTATGAAGGTAAATGCTCTTTACATTACTCCTGAAAGCACTGAGCTTTCTGAGCTTTAAATAGAGAGTAATCACTGTCTGACATCTTCTGACAAGAGCTGTTTCTGTCCTCCAGCTCCTTCGGCATCTGAATGCTGATAGCTAGGGAATATGGGAGCCTGAATAGCAATATTCAGGCTGAAGAGGCACTGCAAGTAATTACCAATGATTTCCATTTGTATAAAAACTGCAACTATATTTTACAAATAAAAACCATTGACAATTAGTCGCAGTGCATCATTTTACAAATACAGTACTTAACAACAGCAACAATCTGCTTGGAAATGCCATAGACGGCCCTCAGAAGAAATGCGGTAATGTGATGGGACCATCTGAGATGTCCTGCAACATTACTACATATCAATGTAAACTGACTCTGTTGTGAGGTGGAGACATAAACTGATCTTTATAAACATCTTAAGTCAACTGCTAAGATAGCTGTGCTTCAGAACCACTCAGCAGTGCCTCCTTCCTCTTCTGGTTCTGGAGGGGAAGGGAGAAGCATATCTATGGCTATCTTTTACCCTAACCAGGAATGGGTTTAAATTATTTAATTTAGTATCATATCTCTACTAGAAAACAGGACGCTGGCTATCCACTAGACAAAAGATTATTAAAGATGGCAGTAGTTAAACTCATGACAGTTCCAAATTAAATTAAAGTCATAGATATTCACTTTATGATCTTAATGATACTCGAATATTGTCTCTAATGTAATGTAACTAGAATAGGGCACTCTCCACATACACATTCTTATTTGCCTACTGAATGAGATACAGTATCATTTGTACTTTCTGTGACATTATATATTACTAATGTAGGCTGTTGCATAAATGTCTTTCACATTTTAAAACACATAAAAAATATTACTAACTAATAAAGATAAATCACATTTTAAAATGTGTTTAGCTTAGCAAAGTGTAATGTCTGACCTTCTGTTCTCTGACAAAGTCCACATAGCATTAAAGAGATCTGCATAATCTATATATATATATATACCTGTACATCACCATTCCAAGTAGTAACTGGCGTCCCAGGGTTTACAAGGTGCAAGTGCAAGGTGCAGGCAGGGAACAATGTTGATACAAGTAACACCGTCGCTGAACACCTACGCGTTTCGTCGCTATGGACTTCGTCAGGGAGAAGCGGGCTGGAGGTAAGTCAGGTCATTTTATAGAGCATTGTAAAAAGCCTGACCAATCACTGGACAGTAAAATGTAAACAGAAACTGCGGCCGAACAAACCTCCGTGAATTTAGGGGTTAAAAATAGAAAAGGAGGGTTATATAGTTATAAAACTAAAGGGTTAAACTAATCTACATGAGTTTTATTAGAAAAAATACAAAAGGAGACCTTCATTTTGATCATTAACTTCCTAGGATGTAATTAATTCAGCCATCGCGGCTGTGTAATTAGTATAATTGTTTTTTCGGACTAAGGGCGGCTGTATGATTTAACAGACACCCAAATCTAGGTCTCTATCTCGGTATCTCGGCATCCTAATTGTGTTCGACAGGATACACCGTCGCTGAACTCCTACGCGTTTCGTCGCTATGGACTTCGTCAGGGAGAAGCTGGCTGGAGGTAAGTCAGGTCTTTTTATAGAGTTTAGTAAAAAGCCTGGCCAATCATTGGACAGTAAAATGTAAACAGAAAATGCGGCCGGGCACAACCCCGTGAAATTAAGGGTTAAAAAGGGGTTAATTGTTATAGAACCAAAAGAGTTAAACTAATCTAAGGAAAACAAGGATTATATCGGAATAGATAAAAACGGAAATCTTAGTTTTGGGCATTAACTACCTCGGATGTAATTAATTCAGCCATCGCGGCTGTGTAATTAGTACAATTGTTTTGGACTAAGGGCGGCTGTGTGATTTAGCATGCACCCAAATCTAGGTCTCGGTGTCTCGGCATCCTACTTGTGTTCCATGACTGCACCTCTTACAAAGAGTATAATCATAACGACAAGCACGGGTTCAAGAGAACAAAAGACCCTTATAACTTCATTCCAAATACTGCTACTAAGTATGCGCTAATAGTTCTACGCTACACATTAATTTAAAAGTACATTGATTAAAACAATTAAATTGAGAAATATGTTACAAGGTATGCAAACATTACAATGATATTAAACAGTCGTACATGTATATTTACGCTGCCAGAAATATTTACAGGATTATAAACCCGAAAGTAAGTTTGTTCAGATCGTAGATGTCTTTAGTTAATTGCCCCGTTTATTTCAATTAAATGAGAAGATTTTTTCCTCTTATCCATACCAAATCTAACTGGAAATTGCGTATCCGGTAAAACTATACCTAATTACACCATACTCAGATTTTCTGAAATAAATACAGACTTTTCAGGTGCAACTCTAAAGTGCAAGGGGAAAAACCATGTTCTATAAATTTGTTAGAATCAAAATTAAAATAATTACTAATAAAGCAATAATCATAAGAAAATATATATTAAAATTATTGGAATTAGAGAGGGAGGCGTTATTAGTTTAGTCGGCTCCCCCACTCCCAAAACCTCAATGTACAACCTCTAAACATTCAATTTCTAAAAATAAAAATTCTAAACACAAGATAAATACGAACCGAAAGAACATATTATTGAGACATGACCATATATAAAAATTGCATAAATATAATAACACATGGAAACAAGGTGCAATAAATACTATTTAAAACTGACAATTTAAATAGGGAACCCTCTTATGTTGAACGTATTAAAAACATTGGTTATAAAAACATTGATTTATAAAAAAAGGTGTAATATCATAGCCTTCATTTAATCCCTTTGGGCTAAGGGTATCTAATGTCAAGATCCAAAAAGATTTTCTTTGTGCAAGTTTGCAGAGTCTATCTCCTCCCCGTTTGTCAACAAGCACATGTTCAATAGCTTTTACTCTAATACTCTCAGGGTTGGATCCGTGGTGTGTCATAAAGTGTCTAGGGACACTATGATTCATGACTCTATGTGATATATTCCTTAGATGTTCAAGGACACAGATTTTAAAAGGTCTTTTTGTCATGTCGACATACTGCAACCCACAACTGCATTCTAAGAGATAGACAACATGAGTGCTTTGACAATTCATAAAACTTTTAATTTTATAGGTATTTTTGCCTGTTGAATCTGTAAAATCTTTTTTATTTTTATGGCAATGTTTACATACTTTACAGGTACTACAATGATAAAAGCCTAAAGGTTTGGGTATTAGATCTATTTTAACTACGGGGATGGGTTCCAGGTGACTGGGAGATACATATGACTTCAGCGTTCTGGCTCTTTTAAAAATTACATCTGGATTGGGTTTAATGAGAGAATTCAGTACTGGGTCTAGTGAAAGCACTGACCAATGTTTCTGTAGAATCGCTTTAATTTTAGTGCCTTGGTTATTATATGTTGTAACAAAGGGACAGAATACACCACTTGTATTGCTATCAGACCTAGATGATTTTTCTTTGTAATTTAAAAGACCATTCCTATCACTATCTAGGGCTCTCTTGTAGCTAGTTTCAATTAAATCATCGGGGTACTTCCGTTCTCTAAACCGGGTTTTATAAACCTCAGCTTGTTGTTTAAAGGATTCAACCTGTGAGCAATTCCTATGTAGCCTTAAAAATTGAGAATATGGAATGTTTTTTTTCCATTTAGGCAAGTGACAGCTATCATACCCCAGGTAGCTATTGGACTCAACTGTTTTTATAAAGGTGGAGGATCGTATGCCATCATTGGATATTTCTATCAGAAGGTCAAGAAACTCTAATTTAGAGCCTCCAAACGTGGCTGTGAATTTTAAGCCCATTGAGTTCACATTAAGAGACACCATGTATTGATCAAAGTCTCTTTGGTCACCATCCCACACCATCAAGATATCGTCAATGTAACGATAATATCTCTTGATGGGGGTGCCTTCGCCGATCGGGTAGACACAATTCTGCTCCCAGTTTCCCATATATATGTTCGCGAAACTGGGAGCAAAAATCGTGCCCATCGCGCTCCCCGTCACCTGGATGTAAAAAGTGTCCAAGAACACAAAGTAATTGTGCTCTAGGACAAATTTGGCACAGTTGATAATGAAATGCCGCTTTGGCTCTGATACCTCAGGGTCCCTACTCAAGGTGCGTTCTAGTGCTTTTAACCCCAGATCATGAGGAATCGAGGTATATAATGCCTGCATGTCAATAGAACACAGATTATAAGATGGTTGCCATTCTAAATTAGCGATGGCTGAATTAATTACTTCCTATGAAGTTAATGATCAAAATTAAGTTCTCCTATTGTATTTTTTCTAATACAACCCATGTTTTTCTTTAGATTAGTTTAACCGTTTGGTTCTATAAACTATATAACCCTCCTTTTCTATTTTTAACCCCTAAATTCACGGAGGTTGGTTTGGCCGCAGTTTCTGTTTACATTTTACTGTCCAGTGATTGGTCAGGCTTTTTACAATGCTCTATAAAAAGACCTGACTTACCTCCAGCCCTCTTCTCCCTGACGAAGTCCATAGCGACGAAATGCGTAGGTGTTCAGCGACGGTGTTACCTGTCTCAACATTGTTCCCTGCCTGCACCTTGTAAACCCTGGGACGCCAGTTACTACTTGGAATGGCGATGTACAGGCTTGTACTTGATCAATGCGTATTTATTTTTTACCTTTGGTATGAGTTTTAACTAGATTTTTAAAACAGTCCATTAATAAATCCTCTTTTAATTGCACTATGAGGCGCTCCCTTGTTCTTTTATTTTGTTTGTAGTTCTGGACAGCAGCAGAAGCCGACCTTAAAGAAGGGAAACAGCGGACCTATAAGGACCCTAGTACCTGAATATTGGATTTTAAAAGAACTGTATCAAGTACACCTTTTTATTGATGTCTTACTAGAAGAAAAACCTATTGTGTTACGGCAGCGCCCCCTATTTGTATATATATATATATATATATATATAT
>WWET01000238.1:753836-765219 GCA_011038615.1 Limnodynastes dumerilii | reverse complement strand
CCTTTTCTGTACCATCTGATGTCATCACCGGGTCGACGGCTCCCTCTAATTCTTGAAGACTACATATGTTCACAAAAAAACAATATAACAGATAAATTCTGTACTTCATACCATTCTCAGAATATAAAGGTGAAGCGGAGTCCTTTCTACTTTCCTTGTCTCAAATAAAACTTTTGCCGTGCGTCTCCATCTTCTTGAGGCATGCTGCAGGGTCCTAGCGTTCCCTTTCAATATTGTAACAGCACTGATCCCAAAACCTTTCCAGATTCCAGCAATACAATGTGAGACCACATCCTACTTAATCAATCTCTTATAAACATTGGGCCAGATCCAGAACTACGTCCGTCTTCCATAGACGGACGTAGTTGAATAAACAGTAGCTACTGCGCATACGTAGTAGCTATTGTACGTAATCTGCGTATCAGATTACGTACAATAGCTACTATGCATGCGCAGTAGCTACTGTGGAAGACGGATGTAGTTCTGGATCCGGCCCATTGTCCCTCTATCTTTCCTTATACATACTCGTTATGTAAAGCGCACCTTATATTCTCGGCTGACAGTCCGTTCACAGGGATACGAATCGCTATACAATACATATCCAATTTTCCCAAAAAGAATTTTTATCTCAATCATTGGAAAACCCCTAATAATACCCTCATAACTTATAGAGAGGTCCATATTGCACTTTTGCTTAAACTTTGTAGATCTCTTAGACATGTCGGGACATAGTGCAATCCATATTTCATCTATCTAAACCATTCCTTTCGTAATAGATAGGAAATTTGGATTGCACTACATCCTCACATGAGGGCGTTTGCCTGGAATATTAGGCAAAGGCCCTCAAAGTGGAGATCATGTGTAACCACCATTCTCTCTCTGGTACAGGAAATGCATCTCCCATTATTTGGAGGGGGCAAATGTTTCTATCATGCATCACATCACCAGAGGGCTGACATGTAGGGTCTCTCACCATACCACACCTTCAAGAACTGTAGCCAGGAGTAAAGGCTGTGTTGTGTGAGACTACTGTGAAAGAGGAGACTGGTATGGTGGGGCAGGTGCCTCAAGCATTGCCAGCTCATCAGGGATTAAGTGTGGGGTGGATATACTATGACTTCAGATGAGGTCCTCCAGAGGAGAGAAGGAGTGGTTTTCCAAATGCTTTGCTGTTCCCAAGCGGCTACTAGTGACAATTGGTCAGATCCAGAACTACGTTGTAAATACGTTTCCTAGCGTAGTTTACATACACAAAAGTAAGTGTATTTACTATGCACTCCCCTTGTCACTCCCCTCGGTCGGACATAGTTTAGCTGTGTTACGCTTTCCAAACCCTACCTTAACTCTTCCAAGAGTAAATCCTGACGGCTGTAATGGCTGAACGTACTTACGCTGCTAAGCACTCCCATACTATACGTTTTAAATACCTCACTCCGCCTCCGTAGAGTAATTACGGGTGTCGTATGGCTGGCACGTCCCTTCGAACATAGTTACAATGCTGTTATGATGAAGGCCCTTACGCTCTGTGTTACATGGCTTAACATCTGCCACACACATGTGCAGTAAGTACTAATGGGCGCTTTTACGTTAGCGGCTTGCATAAATACACGCACGTTCGGAGTTCTGGATCTACCCCAACATTACTAAGATGGATAGAGCAAACAAGCAGCTCCATGCAGAGCAGAAGGATTAGGGGAGAAGGCTTGCCATTGCTGTTGGACTGGATGGGATAGGAGATCCCGTTGACCAAAACTCTTGCCCTTAAGGAACAATGGGCTGATCCAGACCTACGATGTAGCGCTAAGCGTCGTGGGCCTCTCCCTGACACTCCCCCTGCCCTATCGTATTTACACTCCCTTACGCCGGCTGAAGGCTACCCTAACTTCAGCCGATGTAAGGGAGTGTAAATAGACTGGGACGGCGGTGTTAGTACGATAACGCTGCCCTCCCAGCCTCATTACCCTCTCCCCGCCTCCCTGCACTAACCTCAGCATAGTAATGCTGGGGGACGCCCCCTCCAGCGTTACTACGCTGGTGCTATGGATGCCCGATCGGGCAACATCTGCCCGGCGCATGCGTAGATCAGCTTTTCAGCCGATATTAGTTAATACGGCGGGCATAGCTCTGGATCAGCCCCAATATATGGAAAGAATCTTTCTTCAGAAAAGTGGGAACATACCTAAGTAGCTTATAATTTGAATATCCAGCCTATTCGATCAAATGCCTTCTCAGTGTAGAGTAATAATGTGGTCAGCAATAGGGATTCAGCTAGGTGGACAATTGTGATTATTAGGTTAGGGGGAAATTGGCTAATCATCTTACTATCATCTTTTTGTTAGGAGCTAAATAACTATGGACCAGGTTCACACCTAAGAAGCTACTGTTTCTTAGGTGCATGTTTTTAAGAATTACTGTACAGCGCATGCATAGCAATAGTAACTATGCAAAGTACGTAGTACTTAGGAACAGAGCTGAAATACATGCAGTCTTTAAAGACCACACATAGTTTTTAAGAAAAAAGAGGCGTGCCACTGCAGCCTCATGACTTATTTAAGAAGAGTTGGTGCAGGGAGGTATTTAAATGAGCCGGGGAAGGGCCAGTTGAAGGGATCTCCATGTATATTTTCCTTCTTAAGAAGGAAAATATGCACAGAGATCCCTTCATTGCGCCCGGAAATTTAAGGAAGCCCTATGGCACTCTAAATTCCCTTAGGTTCCTAAAATATGGGGGTGTAGAGTGAAAGGATTTTGAACTGTGGTGCAGATACATGCGTATGCGTAACTTCTTAAGGCCTTATTATGTGTGAAACAGTCCCTATGTTATTAAGTTATTAACAACTATGGACCAGATCCACATCCCCGTACGTGCGGGGGTATGTGAACTCCCCCTCTCATTTCCCTCTCTCTCTATAAAACAGTGGACCATACTCACATCTATAAAGCTGCGTAGTAGGTTAATTGCACAATCTACATACCACTTAGGTACGTAGATTGACTACATGCAATCTTTAAAGACTGGACCACATAGTTACTTAAGAAGAAAGAGACATGCCTGGGCATCTTCTGGGAGTTCTTAAGAAGAGTGGGTGGAGGGAGGTATGCAAAGGGGGCGGGGAGGATGGAATAGGGAATAGTCCATGCGTATTTTCCTTCTTAAGAAAGAAAATAAGCACGGGAAGTTAGGGAAGCCCTAGGGCACTCTTATGTAAAATAAGGAGGAGGTAGCGTGGGAGGTAGCTTTAGGTTAAGTGCATATACATGCAAATCCTCACCTTCTTAAAGCTTTCTCATCTGTGAATTTGGTCCACTTTGACCTACGCTGCCATAAGGAAGCCTTCAGTCAAAACTTCCAGAATAGCGGTCCTTCCGCTCATAAGTGGATGATCATACTCACACTGTCAAATTTAAATACTCACCTTACGTGTCCAGATTCATACCCTAAAGTTTATGATCAGCTATGCGGCCTTACGGCCACATAGCTAATCTTTCCCCACCCCATCCCCTAATTTGCATGCCTATCTCCGCTTTTATGGCGGAGATATGGCATGCATAAAGGAGTGGAAAGCCCCCTCGCATGCACACAACCTTCAACACAGGTAAATTAGGGCTGAGCCGGCCGTAATTCCCTGCCTATGGGCCTGATCCAGACCTACGATGTTACACTGAGTGGTCTAACGCTCAGCGTAACATCGCAGCACACCCACGACATTCCCCCTTGTCCTGCCGTATTAACACTCGCTTACGCCAGCTGAAGGCTACCCTAACAGCCGGCGTAAGCGAGTGTTAATACGCTGGGACGGTGGCGTTGCAATGCAAATGTCGCCCTCCCAGCCTCATTACCCTACCTCCCCCCGCCTACCTGCACTAACTGCAGCGTGGCAATGCTGGGGGACACCCCCTCCAGCGTTACTACGCTGCTGCTATGAACGCCCGATCGTTGATGCTCAGATCGGCTCTTAACGCCGGCAAGAGTTAATCTGGATCATGTGCGTAAGTGGGCTCACATTATTAAGTGAGGATCCGGTCCTATGTTATTAAGTAGAGAGATGGGCCATCAGCTGGAACACTATGTCAGGTCCTTTCCTTCCTTAAACACATGGGGGTAGATCCAAAACTACGTGTGCCGTACGTTTATTCGCGGAGACACCCCTTGCACGGACGTATTTTATCAAGATACGCTTCCCAAACCCTACCTTAACTTTTTATCATGTAACAGCGTACGTCCGCTAACGGACGTATAGACTACACTTACTTACAATACTGTACACTTTACATACAAACCTCCACCTACTTCACGTAAATCGAACGTATTGTTGTCTAACGTAAAATTGGCACGCCCACACGTAAGTATTTACGTGACACATACGTGAATGTCCCATACGTTCACAATTACGCTACGTGAATGTGCGTATTTTCTATGGTGCGCATGCGCAGTGCGTTCTAAACTGCGATTTTACGTCTCCGCCACGCGTAAAATCGCTTCGAAGGGTAGTTCTGGATCAGGCCCATGAATGGAAACATTTGTAGCAGAAGCCATTGGGTCTGGGGCTCTTCCCAGAGGGAATGCATCAATTTATACCTCTAGCTCAGGGAGTGAGAATGGCTTATTGAGTACTGCCTGTTGTGCTTTGGATAAGCAGGGGAACTTCAAGGTAACTGTTGATTTTGCAAGTCAGCTTTAAGGTACAGATGAAAGAAATCAGCAACAATCAGGTGTAAAAGGTTTAGATTTTTATTTCTATCACAACAAACTGTGAGCCAAATCCAGACACTGCATGCTTTACATTCGTGCAGGGGTCTAAAATTACGCAAGGTAGAGGTGAGTGCGTCCTCCCGTAATTCCCCTCTATCGGTAGTAATTCTGGATACTTACATGTCTAACAGGCACCCTTAACTGCTATGCATTAATCTGCGTCCTTATGGATGCGGATCAATGCGTACCTGGCTTTTCCCTCCCCTGACTTTATTTAAATGCCTATCCCTGCCTCTATGGTGGAGATATTGCAGGCATAAATGAAGGGTTTGCTTCATCGTACCTGTAAACATACGAAACCGAGATCCATACATCAGCAGATACACTAGAGTAACATATGGCGTGCGCATGCGCCAATGTTACTTGCCAGGGGAATGGCGTTATTACTTCTGGATCCAGTCCTGTGAAAGTTACTTAAATTCACGAGTGTGTCATGTGGCCTCTGCTGTCCATGATAACTGGATAACTTCTCCTGCTTCTCTATGATGGACCAAAGACCAGACTACAGAGTCTTATAAGCTTTGTTTCTTATTTTACTATTGTAAGTTTGTATTTC
Organism: Limnodynastes dumerilii; assembly: GCA_011038615.1. Taxonomy (NCBI): domain Eukaryota; kingdom Metazoa; phylum Chordata; class Amphibia; order Anura; family Limnodynastidae; genus Limnodynastes; species Limnodynastes dumerilii. The sequence continues at coordinate 759,910 of WWET01000238.1, read as the reverse complement.
CTATTCAAGGGAGTAAGGGGAATAAGAAATCACTGGATGATATATATCTACTATTAGCTCATTCAGTAAGTTTATGGTCCACATTTTGAATATGATTAGATATGATGGTTTTGTCTACAAACAATTAAAAACTAAAACTCCTGTTTTTCATTTAAAGTCACAACACTACTGAAAACTTACATTAAAAAAAAATATTTAGAGAACTTTAGAGAATACACATATATGTTCCAGGATAACGGGCCATATTCAGACCATCGAAAGTATTGCATATACGTCCGGTGTTTACCGAAATTGTATACTGCGCATGCGTAGTAATTTTTTAAGTAATCTACGTATCTTTTCGGTACTTAGATTGCGAATATGCAGTCCTAAAGACGTCCAGTGGTCTGAATACGGCCCAACAATTCTAACTTTTACAGTGACATATGATAAATGTGGCAATACTAATAATTTGCGAACAAACATGTTAAGAACAACTTGTACCAACCAATAAAATCAGCAGGTAAAGAGCTTGCATCATCAGGCTCCATACTAGTTTGAAGCAACAGGGGATATGGCTCAAAATACGTACTATACTACTGAAAGAGGCGCAACTGACCTATCTTTCTGTAGCTATACAGCCAATGGACAGTCCATAATTCACATAAATAAAGTCAATTCTTAGAATGAACTGTATGAGAAATAGTAAATTGAGGCTCAGTGGCCAGCTTACAGTTTCTTTGTAGTCCTCTTTGTGTGGGATCGATTTCCCAAGACCCGTTTGGAAGCGGGAGCTGCTGAGGTAGATGATTATACCTGATTATAGTTCATGCAATGCGAATCCTGAGTCCAGAAAATAACAGCGTCCTGCAGAGGTTTTATTTTCCACGTGTCAGGGGCTGCTTTTCCGGGAGCTGTGCTGCGTAGATGGTAGAGAATGCACTGTGCGCCTATCCTAAAGTGTAATTTCATCTATACATACTATTTCTCCACTAAAGGTATAGTTTTACTACTTTATAACACACTTTTAGTTTTTTAGGCAGCATAAGCAGAGAGAACCTAGCAAGCGCTGAACTTTTTCACACACCTCCTCACTTCTAGGCTCCAAACTAAACTTTGGTCCATGCATGGAATAGGTCTCTGCTCTGTTCAGTTCCAATCAAAGCAGAGCAGGGCCGGATCCAGACCTGCAGGTGCCTTACGGGCGCCCGAGGTCATTACGGCTGCTCACGGAGCAGGGAGTGCACGCCCCCTGCACTCCCCGCTCTCGGTAGTAAATCTGGACACCTACGTGTCCAGATTCCTACCTTAACTTTTATGATCACGTATGCGGCCTTACGAGCTTCCCCGCCCCATCCCCTCATTACCATGTCTATCTCCGTCTTCATGGCGGAGATACGACATGCGTAAAGGGGGGAAAGCCCCTATCTCATAAGAGCCGGCATAAGCAACGTTTGTTACGTATGCTGACCCTTACGGCGATGTAAGAATGTTGTGCGCATGCGCAATTCAAAACTGGGTAATTACATACAAGCTGTATGTAATTCCCCTCTTGGCTGTAGACGAGCATCGGGGCCATTAACTCCATCAGTGCTGGGGGGCTGACCATTTTAGGACCCTGCCACACTACCTGACCCTTTCACTAGGACACATTATTTTAGAAAGTTGGCATTAGTACTAATTACTTTGTGGTGCAAAGTCATTAGTAACTAAGGGCCTGATCCAGAGGTAAGGCCGCCGTCGCTAGGACGGCGGGCGTAAGAGTAAGATCGGCTTTTCAGCCGATCTGCGCATGCGCCGGGCAGATGTTTCCCGGCGTTGCTACGGCAACGCCCGATCCTGGATCGGGCGTCCGTAGCAGCGCCGTAGGGACACTGGAGGGGACGTCCCCCAGCGTCCCTACGTTCAGGTTAGTGTAGGTGGGCGGGAGAAGGTAGGTAAATGAGGGTAGGAGGGCGTGCTAAGCAGCCATACGCTCCTGTGCGAGCGTATGGCCCCTTCCTTACGCCGGCTGAAGTTAGGGTAGCCTTCAGCCGGCGTAAGGAAGGGTCCATACACCCGCACAGGGGGAGTGCCAGGGTAAGTGAACGCCAATACGCTGTGCTTTAGTAAGCACAACGCCGATACGCTGTGCTTTAGTAAGCACAGCGCATCGGCGTAGCTCTGGATCAGGCCCTAAGGGACTGTATAAGACCTGAACCCAAAATCAAACATGAACAATGGGATACCTATATGGTATCTAAGGGCCTGAGTCACAGATAAGTTTGAAATAAGTACACACGGATTCGCAAATATACGCACCTAAGTGGCAAGACAACCCCTATGACACTCCCATCATTCCTATGGACTAGCTGACTTCCGCATACAAGTACCTTAACTCTCCATGCATATGTTTCTGCGGATGTTGCTAAAGTACATGCACACTTTGCAAACCCAGCCCATACAGCCCTACTTAAATGCCTCCCCCCATCTACTTTTCTTAACTTGCCACTTACAGAGAAATGGCATGCCTAATGGGTTTCCGTGAGTAACATCTGGATTGCACGTGCACAAGCTGCATAAAACCGCCAAGATAAGCACACAGCCTGAGTATTTTTAGGTACATTCTTAAGTGTGAATCAGGGCCTAAATGCACAAGAAACTGCAGCTCTGGATCCCTAGGCAAGTACAGTAGGGTGTGTATGAACATAGTACAGCCAAGCACAAAGTAGCTACTTTCACAAATACATTCCCTTACCCCAGTGTACCAGAAGGAAGTGCAGCAGACAACACTGTAATGTACAGTAGATATAGCATTTATGCTTTGTGTGAGATAATAAAAAAAGACATTGTTCAGGTTTGGATCAGTTGCTTGGCCATGCCCTTATTGTACATTGAAAATGTCCCTCTCATCAAACGACCCTCTGAACACAAGCGGTCACAGCAATAAGTTGTGCTCAGGTCTGGATTGGCGTAATTGGGTGCCCATTTGTTTTCGGCATATTCAGTGCAAAGAAACACAGAGATATGCTCTGCTACTGGGCATACATCCAGGTCTGAATCTGTACCTAAGATATTATTATAGCATACTTTTAAATCAAATACAGCGTGGAAATATCCCATCTTATAACCACTGTGACAGGTTTATTTTTACTGTTTTATGAACAAGCTTTAAGAGTAGCAGAGGAAATCAGTCATTAAGATAACCACTGTATGACATATTACAAGGATTAACCCCTGACTCATAAACACTCAGCATTGACTAAATAGCAAGCCACATGTTACCTTATGTCAATTTAACAAATAAATGGAAAAAAGCAACAGAGATCCAGCTCCTGAGGCTAACTTCCTGGATTATTGACTACTTTATGTTGACATAAGTCTAGAGATATTATTGTATTGTAGAGATTACATGGTATGTGGTACCTGCATTTCTGTACCATGGGATGTATATGGCCAATTAATTAAATGTTGTTGTGCTATCTACTCTACAAAGGTTCAGTTAATTACATACATCCATACCTCATTACCCTAAATTTAAGTTTTTTTCTTATTTGGTACTTATATTTAAACAGAAATTTTGGCAGAAATCAAATTTTATAGGAATTATATCAACAGTCAGTTATTCCTGGTTTGCAGCAGGTTTTAAAATATCCTTGTGAGAAATGTAGCTTCTGTCTTATTCATTAAGCTGTATGAGGTTCCAAAACGGTTTATTAATAACATTTTACAAAAAAGGTGTGTCCATACTGTCGTATAGCCATTATATGCGTTGTCAATGTGTCAACAATGTTATGTTGGCATTGAACATTCGTGTATACGCATTCAGTACCAAACATTCCCTAAACTACCCCATATCATACTCTGTATACTTTATAGTAACAGTTTAAAAAATTCTTTAAGAAAATATATTAGGTTCATATGCCACATATCCTGAACTACAGTTTTCTAAACACACATACAAGTGACATTGTACAGGATTTGTCAAGAGACAGAGAGAATGACAACAACGGGAACCTTTCTCCTGACATCTATACACTGACCAAAGCTGATTGAGAATAATTTACACCAAAAAAAAATACAAACACATAGAAAAACTCTGTCCATGGGCCTACTAAGGGGAGAATTAAATCTCCCAAAAAATCTCCATGCATCTCCAGATTTGAGTGAAGATTTTTTCACAAAAATCTCTGTATTTACTATTTTGCGATTTTGCATGGAGATTTTCATACTCCGGAGATGTCCAGAGATTTTTTTTCCGGAGATTTAAATCTCTGGAGTTGCCCGTGATTTGTATGAATGTAATGGTATGTATAGGAAAATGCTTGTTTCACAGTAAATCACCAGAGTTTGCTTTAAAATCTCTGGTGTGATGTCAAAAATCGTGAGACTTCACACAGAACACTATTAGCATCAAAGGCCATCTGCACATTTAATGAGTGGTAAAGGTGACGATTGGTATATAAATGTGCCCTGCTATTGCCTCAGCGCAATATGGGTGTAATCTATCGCTCCAAGGACATTGTGAAATTCAGAGAGCCGATAAAAGTGTAACTTCAGGTCACACCAAGTTTCCTACTGCTTGGGGAAGCAGATATATGTACGTGACAATTTAATCAGTGCACTTAACACATGAGTTAAGTAATGTGAAAATGTCGCCTGTGATATTCCAACCACTCTGCCAGTGAAAGACTGGAATGACCCTGTGGTAAAAAAGTGGAGAACACAGTAATTTGTGCAGCCCAGACACTGCATGAGACCGTGATGTTGCTTGGTCCAAATCCCTCCTCATCTGCTCATAAAGGGGGTTAGTGCGGCTGAGGTGAAACAATTTAATTACCTCCTGATCAGACAGGGAGTCAAAGTTCAAATGCGGGACAAACACACGCACATGCTGTGTTATGCGCTGCCTGCGATGAACCAGGGGTTGCTGATGGTTGTGGTCCTCCTGTTGCTCCTGCCATAGCTTTTGTTTGAGTCTAAACAAGCAGCTGAAATACATTTACTCCTTACTTTTATACCCTGACACATGACGAAAAGACCAATTGCCAGCGATTTAAGCAAAGTCTCCACTGACCCCTCTGTGATTTATCTCTGGAGATTTTAAGCCCCTTAGTAAATCCAGAGATTTGTATGTCTCTCATGCAAAAACAATCACCAGAGAGATTTAAACACCGGAGATTTTGTTCACCACCCATCTCCGGAGATTTTGTGGAGATTTTGCTTTAGTAAATCTGGAGAATTGCAAATCCCCGGTAAACTACTGCAATCTCTGGCGTTTTGACTCAAATCGCCCTTAGTAAATGAGGCCCCATGTCAGAGGATGGCTAACAGGGAGGGATACAACTTAGCCTTTGCAGGCCTACCCCCAGTCTAATGGAAAGGTGTTCCAAAAGGGATAGTATTTGTACCCTTTAAAAAGATTATACCTACATCATATCATGCACATGTCTTGTCACATTAGGTAAGGAAGGAATTTAAATTATTTCCACATATACAATTACAGTTTAACTGTTGTTCCTCTCACAGGGGTAAAACCATTATCTAGAATGTCATATCTCAACATTTGTATTTTAAAATGGATCCAGACTGATCGCAGCAATAGTGGAGAACTGAAGCCAGGTCCCCACTGTCCCTTAAACAGACGGAATAACGATCCCTGCACGCTACCTACATTTTATGCGCCATCCTCACTTAAAATGGGGATGGCGTGGATGCCTTGATCTCCCCCTCCCATCTAACCTTCACGCTATATCAGTGGTGTAACTAATGTGGGTTTTGTAGGGCACGTGCCCTGGGTTCCGATAATCCCAGCTTATGGGGGCACCATCAGCGCCATCAGGGCATGTGTTCTACAAATACTCACAGCTGTAAGCACCACTGCTGCACTATTGCAGATTAAGGGGCGGGCGTCGGGCAGTTTGCTCTCAGTGTGGGGGAATCAGACATTCCCCTGCTATGGAGACTGGCAGGCAGCTCATACAGCTGGTCTATTTAACTGCCTCAGACAGGTACTTCCTGTATAAATATGGAGGAGGAGAGAGCTCGCCGCAGAGTAAGAGGTAAGGTAAAAAAAAAACACATGATGGGGGGGGGGAGCTGGTGGCACATGATGT
>WWET01000238.1:723104-738168 GCA_011038615.1 Limnodynastes dumerilii | reverse complement strand
ATATTTCATCTGTTGCAAACAGTATTAGAGTTGAGAGGTGATGTTTCCTATCCCAAGTCTAAATAACAGTGTGATAGTAAAGCCGGTCAGTATCTGTGTGCAGTAAGCAATTCAAAGATATATGCATGCATAGAATACAATTAACTTGACTCCCCCTGCAATCAACATGGTTTAGCCCAGGAGTAACTAAGTTCAAGCACTTATTTAAGTCTGGATCCAGCCCCATGTTCATATTAATGATAGGTCATCAACTGCATTAACAGCATGTTCCACCCCCCAACTAAGGTGGCTCACTGTGAGCACCAAGGCCTAACGGATGGCAGAGATTTGTACAATATGTCTTACTTATGTGCCTTGTAGCTTGTTAATCTCAATTAGAAATGGCACCAAATACAGTAGTTTGGTAGCTAGAAATGTACTTGAATTAAATATTAAATCTATCTTTTGCACAGCTGCTTTGTAGCCCATTTTGCCTTTGATTCCAAAGAGAGGATAATTTTTCCTTCTCCAAGAACAACACATGCCAGAATGACAATTAGCTATTGGAAATGTTATCTCTCTGCAACATAAACAGTGATAACTAGTACATCACATATGCTACATATTGGTTTTAGAGCTATGAAAGAAGAATAACATTGTGAAGCTGTTCAAAGCAAAATCTTACAACAAGAGCAACCCTTTAAAGAGCTTAAAGCAAAAGACCGGAACAAATCATATGTAACCATGGTGACCACAACCTGATTGAACCAGCTTGCCACAGACACACACACACACACACACAAACACACACACACACAGCCAAGCACAAATACTCACAAACCAAACTGCCCACATTATCTTCTGGCTCCTTCTTAGCCTGTATGAATTTATGAATTACTTGGCTTTGATGATTGGGATTTCATGATTCTTATTTTGTAATGCATGCATTTCTTTATCAGGCAATAGCAACTTCACAAGCAGTCTGCGGCTGTGACAGGCTTTTGGAATGCATGTAACAGCAATTGAAAAGCCACCGTCTAAGCTGTCAGCGCACTCAAAACTGAGTTGTCAATTAGCCTCCCAATGTGTGTGGTCAGACAGTTTTCCCTTGGAGGGTATGTTTTCCTGCCAGCTATATCATCTGTTAGTTTAACTCAAGCAGAGCAAGAGAGCACCCGGTGGCTAGGTTATTTTAGATTCTCACTGATCTTCATGACAGAAAAGATGACAGGTACAATACTCATTAACAAAAATGTGTTTTACATACTAAGTATGCTAAGATGCACCACTGCATTAACCCACAGGGTGCTGGGACACAAATCATATAAAAAAAAAAGCTTTGTACTACTCTGCATTGCAGTGCTGAGGTTTGAGACTTTGGGCCTGATTCAGAGATCCGTCGGCGATCAGGTCGCAAATATACGCATCTAAGTGGCAGGTCTGAACAGGTTACACCCACCAGAATAAACAGTCAGTCCCCTCGCAACCTCTGGCCGGACCTAAACTTCCACCTCCATAGACTTGCCCTAACTGGCCGCACTCACTTCCGACCCTATGTGTATTAGTTGCGTATATTTAGGGCCCTAACTCTGTAAGCGCGCCCACTTTCCCTCATCTAAATGCCCCCCCCTGTCCATTTCTATGCAAATCCTTAGGTCCGTATATTTCCGACGCACTTAGGGTCGCATTAGTCTCCACCAGATTCACAAGTCCGACCTTAAGGCATTTCCGACCTTAACTTCAGCGTACATGGCGTTGCACTATTACTACGCATGCGCAGTTGATGCAAAATCGATCTGACCCTAAATATATACGCACGGAACCATCGTTAGTTCCGGATCTCTGAATCAGGCCCTTTAAGGCATTTTTATCATAGGGTAAAACAAAAAAGAAACCCTATTGCACACCTCTGGAAGGTGTAAAGTGGAATTTTGTATCTAGCTAAAATACAACACTCCTTTGTAAAATAGGTGATAAATCCAGATAACAGACCGGATCCAGACCTGAAAGTGTGTGGGAGTCTGTCCGTCCGACCATTAGAAGGGAGTCAACTCCCACTGTCACTCCCCTCTCTTGTGTGGGCTTTAATGAAAGCGTGCAGATCAGCAGTCCATATGACCGCTAATCCGCATGAGCGTGAGATACCCCTCCCACCCTGTACAATTACCATACACCCCCCCGCCTACCTTAGTGGGCAAAGGGGAAGCACATCCCATTTCTTTTGAAATGGCATTGTACAGTTCTGTACGATGCTTGATATAATAGCGTTACTAACGTAACACCAGCGTAACATCTGAAGGGCGCATGCACCCCACAGTCTATTCAGGTCACTTGCGCGCCTTGCGTTCCTAATTGGCCTGACGTATGTAACTATGGATCAGGTCAAACTTTATTACTTCCATATATTACTTGTACAAATAGGTATCAACAAATATAAAGGAAGTGCTACCATATAAACACAAATAATACAACCATATACAATACTTTTATCAAAAGAAATTCCTGAAAAAGGGGATTATGTGTGGTGTACTGGAGAAATATTATTTCATATATGGGTAATAAGTATAGCATGATAACCAATTCTATAACACAATGATGATGATGATGATTATTATTATTATAACCCCCTTTTTATCAGCATAATATGGGTTAATTTATTTCTAATGTGTTTTTTGGGTATTCTGGAAAATGAGATGACTTCAGGATAATAGAAATTTACACTTTAAAACAATAGTCCTCTGAGCTGGTTAATAACACCAGGAACACACTAGACTTCTTATAAATTATGTGGACAGTGTTTACCAAGGCAACCAGCTGAGGTTAGGAGAAAGCTTAAGGCTTATTAGCAGCCAAACTGACAACAAGATGCATGGCAGTTTATGTTATATATTGCTACTGTGGCTTCCTATTACCTTAACCAAATAAATGAGAGGAAAATTGGCAAGCATTGCGGATTCTGCCATTTAGTACAGTGATATAACCTTAATTTTTGAATGAGAAAAATGTATATATCCTACATTAAAATAAATTAAAAAAAAACTCTGATATGTTCATACAAGATCTTGGAAAAAGTGCACTGTGCCGGACAGGTTAAATATAGAGCAAGGCTATATAATAGGTTAACAATTTAATTTAAAATTATACCACTTTAAGCATATAGATATAGACTGGTCAGAGGGCCCATTACATTATGGGGCCAATTACAAGGCTCCGTGGCTTGAATTGAATGTCACTTGAATGCCTTAAAATTTGATGTCACTCATGAAACACACTAGTCAAAATGACTGCACATATTTCTCCTCTTTGTTTTTCTCATTGAGTTACATAAAACACAATCACACATTCTTGAATGATATTATAATAATATAGTGTTGATACCAAAAGTAAGAAGTTCCAGTAGAACAGATTCCCCATCAAAAGCTGCGTAAAATATAAGTCAGCTAGATTTAGGTTATCTTATTTTTATTATTGTACAGTAGGTTTAGATCAGGACTTGCTTATCATGAACTTTATTTTGCATCACATACTGAGCAACACATATAGCTCAAGTTTCATTACTCACTTGTAACGGGCATTGTCCACACATAGGAGCTGCTGATACTATTCTGTAGCACAAAAGTACTGAAAAAATCTAGTTCAGCGCTGAACCACTGAGTGAATGTTTTCAAATGGTGATCATAGTTTTTTGTGACCTATTTTTTGTATGACCTATTTTACAATATAGTATTAATAAATCATCCCGCTGGATCTAAACCTCTAAATCCGCGGCACTGGGAACTCTGAGTGCAGTGGGAGCAGGGATCCAATTCCGAATTCTCACTGGATCCAACCTTCTTTGCAGGCGAAGGAGTCCACTCCCTTTGCTCACACGGAATTACTATCCCTGACTCCTAACGTAAACCTCTGATCTGTCCTCACATAAAATGGGTATGGTTCGGAGGTTTGAATGCAGCAGAGGCATTTAGCACAGTCTTACTGTACAATTTAAATACTTCCCCCCTCCCATCTAGTATAAAGGATCTCCAGATCCTGTTCCATCTAGCCCTTGGTCAAAAACACTCCCAATACGGAACTTTAGAAACAGAGGATCCAGATCCATACTGTGTGCATGCGTATTCACAAAATGCAAGCTTTTTCCAATCTTAGGGATCAGAAACCACACCTTTTGTGTAAGTCTGTTACCAAGGTCTGCATCCTTTCTTCCAAATCTTAAGCGATTGTATCTCCTAGTAATGAATGCATGGAGATTCGCAATCATAGGTCTGCACTATCCAGGCATGCATGTGATCACTCCACTAACCACTCTAATCTTGCATGACAGTCTTCTGATAGCTTGAGCCTACCTAAACTTTCCTGACTTGCTGAAAGTATGCATAGAAAGGGCATACCTATACTGTACACTGTAACAAAAAGTGCAATCGCAGCATAGCCCCCTATTAGGAAGTGTCCTTTAGTGTGATATGATGGCATGTGTTCTCATTGGAAGCACAAAAGAGTGTGGAATGCAAAAAGGTGTTAGTGTGCAATTTAACCACTCTCACTCACAGACTGACTTTCCATAACCAGAGGCTACCGTGAGTTTTTTTTTTTTATATCTCTTTATTTAGACATCAATACAACAATAGGAAACAAAATAACATAATGGCATAGTAGAACATTACAATGATAAGGAGATAGACCCAGTTAGTTAAAAAGGAGACCCATGAGTGAATATATGTGAGTAGTGGTGAAAATCCTTGAAAATAAAGTTAGTGGGGAATAATGGGTGTCAGAAATACTAACAATATAACAGGATTGCTGTTGGGTTTTTCTATTATTTTGTATGAGGGGGAGAAAAGGAGATAAATGAAGAAGAAAGAGGGGAAAAGAAAGCGAGATGAGAATAAAGTGCCTCACCAGGTAAGATTATTATGCGGACTCAGGGGGCGTGATAAGAGTAAGAATGAGTAGAGAAAAGGGAGACTAAGAAGAGGAAGTATCTCATCTGAACAGATTAGTATCCGCAGTTGCCAAGGGGAAAATTGACTACCAGAACAGGGGAATTTGTAACTGATTTAACGGGTGGTAGTTAAACAGACACAGGGAGTATGCGGTTGAAATGTGAAAACCACAGTTTCCAGGTTTTTACAAAACAAAAAATGCAATAGTTTTATGTATTAGGCTAATCATAAATTCCATAGAGGCAATGTACCAAAGCCTGTTCATACTTGCCAATATAAGTGGAACCATTGTGTTTTTCCATTCTCTAGTTATTTGGAGCTATTTGGCTGTGGTGCATATGAGAATTAAACATTTTGTAGCCAGTTTAATAAGGTAGTTGAGAGGTTTACACTGAAGAAACACCAGAGGGTCCCTGCCTAACCTCATTGTTAGATTCTGGATTTATGACCAGAATTGTATCACCGGGGGACACTCCCACCATATATGTAGGTAGGATCCTTTCTGACCACAATTCCATCAACATAACTGGGAAGACTACTTGAAAAGGCGGTTTACTTTGGAAGGAGACAGGTACCTGGAAATGTGTTTATTGACTTCGCTGAGGAAGGAATCCTCAGGAAGGAAGCCATCCCTCCTCGCCAACACAAATCTCTAGGTCACGTTCCTAAGCCACATTAAATTACTCCAATGGGAGAGAAGAGGGGAGACAATGGTAGCATAGAGCATGGAAATAGTACCTCTTCAGGATTATACAAACAGCTACGCTCAAACAAGTCAGGTTTATGAACCTTGAATGTCCTGTTTTGGGAGTGTAAGAAACTCTTAATTTGAGAGAACACAAAAGAAATCGAAGAAACAAACCACTATTTCTCGCAGAAATCAGAAAAAGAATTTGGAGCAAAATCACCTACTATATGAGTGAAACGTGTCAGTCCAGCTAACTTCCAGAAGTGAGTATAAGCAGAGACCAGAGGGAACACAGGCTATCTCCAAAGAGGAGACAGAGGACAGGGGTGGGGGCTAAATTTAGTGTACAGTTCAGAAAATCCAAGACGTCGAGGGAGAACTGCACAATAGGAATGACGTACATTGAATTTGGACGCAAATGTTTGGGAAGCCAAGGAAGAAAGCGAGCAGGCTGCTTGGCTGTCAAAAGGTTCTCAATGTCTACCCATTCTTGCATCCAGGAGTATAGTGCCATGATATTATGTGACTCAGTTGAGAAGTGTAGTAATAATTGGCAAAATTTGGTAAGTCAGCTCCTTGCCTTCGATTTGGCGAAGCAAATGCAATTTAGTCTAGGTTTCTTATTTTGCCAAATAAACTAACTGCACAGAGTCTGTATAGTTGGCAGAAAAGATGGTGGTATCTTAACAGGGACCATTTAAAAAAGGGTACAATAATCTCGGGAGTATGTTCATTTTAACCGCATTAATACGACTGAACCATTAAAGGGGTGCCACTTTGTGAGGTCTTGTTTGAGCATCTGCAGAATAGGAGGGTAGTTGACCTGAAAAAACTGAGAATAATGTGTAGTTAAGTAGATCCCTAAATATCGGATCCTTGTAGAACGCCATAGAAATTTTATGTTTTGTTGTAGCAAGTCTAAAGCTGAGGGGGGGAGAGATGTAGGGAGAGGTATTAAGACTTAGTGTCATTAATCTTACATAGCTCCCAACATTTGAAAATTCGAAACAGGGACTAAATTTTGCAGCCTGGTAGAGGGGGTGTGTCTTGTACCACCCAGTGGGCGTGTCTGTGAAAGTGGGTGTGTCTTACACTGCCCAGACCAGTGGGTCTAGTGCCTGCCCCTTTTATTTAACAATCATCCATATGTCTGCCTATTATTAGGCCTGCCATCCATATGTTTCCCCTTATTATTTGTCCAGGATTCATATGTCCAGCCTCCATATCTGCCTTTTTATTTGTCCTACCTCCATGTCTGCCCCTTATTATTATTATCCCCAGCCTCCATATGTCTCCTCCCTGTTTATTTGTCCAGTCTCCATGTCTGCCTCTTTATTATTTGTCCAGCAGCCTTCATGTCTGCCCCTTATTATTATTATGTGCAGCCTCCATGTCTGCCCCTTACTATGGTCAGCCTCCATGTCTGCCCCTTTTGTCCAGCCTCCATTGTCTGCCCCTTTTAATGTCCAGCTCCATGTCTGCCCCTTATGTCCAGCCCCCATTTTCCGCCCCTTTTAATGGCCAGCCTACATTGTCTGCCCCTTGTAATGTCTAGCCTCCATGTCTGCCACTTATGTCCAGCCTCCATGTCTGCCCATTATGTCCAGCCTCCATTGTCTACTCCTTATGTCCATCCTCCATTGTCTGCCCCTTTTAAACTCCAGCCTCCATGTCTGCCTCTTATGTCCAGCCTCTATTATATACCCCTTATGTTCAGCCTCCTTTGTCTGCTTCTTATGTCCAGCATCCATGTCTGCCTCTTATGTCCAGACTCCATGTCTGCCCCTTTTAATGTCCAGCCTCTTCCCTTGCTTACCTTTGATGATTTCTCCTTCCTCCGAGGCTCTCCCTCTCTCTGACGCTCCCTGGTCTGCTGAGGTTATGTGTTGCGGTAGTGGTAGGAGCCCTGTAGAACCAAATCTGTGTCTTGAATGGCAGTGACCGCATAGGTTAGGTCACTGCCATTCATAGTAATAGGATTGGTCCTACAGAGCTCCCGTAGGAGCCCTGTATTACCTGTACTGTAAAAAGCCCAGACGCATATACCACGCGGCTGGGCTTTAAAAAAAAAAGCAAGTTGTGAGGCAGGCGGAACAGTTGTAATCGGAACACTTGGGAGGTCTGAGCTAATAGCCTGATATCTTACCATATACAGAAAGCTCCTGCATGAGATTTGGCTGCAATAAATTTTATTTCTTAATCCCATGTACTGTAAGTGCAATGAAGACTGGATTGGTATGCAGATGGAGGGAGCATCTATATTGTAAATTGACTAATAGGGAGTGCCCAGCCCCTCTGGCAGAAGTCCTCTTACTAAAATATATATTGATGAACAGGAATGTATTCCAATAATTTAGCGCAGATTCTCACACAGTTCTTAGCAGTGTGGAAAAGTGGCTGCAAAACTGCAGAAGGGGAACAAAAGTAAAAAATCTTGATCCATTGTTATTATTGATTATTTTCAAAGGAAAGTAAGAGCAAAGCAAAAAAAGAAAAAAAACAAACATCACAAACTCCTGGTTCCCAAATAGTATAGTATGTATTTGGAAAAAGAAAATATTGACCTAGCACTTTTTGCATACTGAATATGCACACATCAGAGAAGCACTATTAGAATGCATCTGCACAATCCAAGATTTGTTTTGGAGGCCAGGAGGATGGCAGGGCTGAAGCAAATAAATTAAGCAATAACGTGCTTTACGACCACCATGCCACCAGATTCCTGTTAGGATCAGAAATCGTAAGCTAGGGGTCAGGTATTGGATGTTCATACAAGCGAGGGGGTATCAGATCCCCTCTGGCACTGCACTCAAAATTCCGGAAGACTGGAAGATCTAGTCCTTTGTTATCAATTAATAGCCAATTTTAGAGAAAAAAATAGAATATAATACCGCCTGACATCTGTTTCAAGTTATGAATTAGGCTTGAATATATTTGGATTTTAAGCTGAGATTAAGGATGATATACCTTTCAAAAGTGTCCCCTGTTTAATATATTTTAATAATTTACATTCCATTTAGTGAATTTATTCTAACAGACTCTTTTCTGTATTGATACAGTTATAATATTTTACTCTATGCAGTGTGCCTTTTAGAAATTTGAATTACACATTTATCACATATTAACCATTACAAGATAATTACATCACCTCTGGAGCTATGTAAAATATATATATTTTTATAAATTCAATGTCAAATGGAAAACTGTTACTACTGACAAAAGGGTCTTCGTTTTCTAATGTATCTACTATTAATTTTTTCTGTGAAATCCCAGAAATTTTGACTGAAAAATATGGTACACCTTTTCTACCTGTATATTTTTCTTGTGTTTTATACAACAATTTGTTGTCTGTATCACACTTAAGGACACTTAAACAGATTGTTCCACAGATTATTTCTATTATGAAACAGTAAGCTATTGCTGTTTTTTTTCTCAATATGGGTACAACAGGTCTTTCATTATCATTCTAGATGTTACTACGGGATCGAGGCACTAGATCAGGCATGTCAAACTCAAAACCCCAAATGGGACAAAAAAATCAAGTAAATAAAACCCCAAATGGGCCACAAGTAAATAAAACATTATCCTATGCAATTTTTATTACTAGCCTCCAGTAATTCCTCATTCATATGTCTCCAGCTCCCAATAATTCCCCATTCATATGTCTTCAACCTCCTTAGTATTCCCCATCATGTCCCTCTAGCTCACAGTATTCAACATCATATGTCTCCAGCCTCCTTAGTATTCCCCATCATGTCCCTGTAGTTTACAGTATCTCCATCATGTGTCTCCAGCTCCCAGAATCCCCAGCTTCCAATATTCCCAATCATGTCTCTCCAGCTCCCAATATCCCACATATGGCTCCAGCTCCCCAATATTCACCATTCAAATGGCTCCAGTTCCCAGAATCCCTCATCATGTTTCCAGCCAGGGCCACTGAGATAGGGGGGAGGGGGTACAAATTACTGGTGTTGGTTAAGTTTTTATTTACATTTTTTTACATTTTTTATTTTTATTTTTTAAACAAGGGCATAGGGATTAGTGATCCTTCCCTGCATAACATTTTCCTGTTTTACAGAGTCTCCATAACAGAGCTTCTCTAAAACAACTCCCACAAGAGCACCGTACGATGTCCTGAGGTCACATTGGTGCCAGCCCTGCACCCTCACTCCCAGACTCTGAGGAACTGCAGCCCTGCTGAAGTGAGATGAAGTGAGGAGAAGAGGACACTTGGCATGCAGGGATGAGCTGACCACCTCTGGTAAGTATAAACATTCTTATCACAAGGCACATCAATTATGAAGCAAGACAAGCAGAACATAGAAGTGGTGCTGAAGATTCATTAACCCCTAATGGATCAAGTAGAAAACGTTATTCTCTGTTCCTAAGAAATTCTTGCCACAACATAGAGATATAAAAGTACAGATATGAAAAAGAGATTCCCCCTGCACATTAGAAGAGAACTGCTGGGCTGCTTCAGAATGAGTACCAGTTTCATTGACTGGCGGTATACTTTTTGTAGATATCTCATTAAAGTGTCTGCTGTGGCAAGACATTTTTAAGAATGGATGCTGTATTTTGGTACTTGATCCATTCGGGGTTACTGAATCTTCAGTACCACTTATATGCTATACTTGCTTTGCTTTATAATTTATGTGCTTTGTTTTTACTCATAATGCTTAAAATTAGCTCACATGGTTGTACAACTATTGTGTGAGGGTGTGGGTCCCCGCTTCAAATGACCCTATTTCAATAGGGCCGTTCTCTCGCAGCCAGTTCGGAACTGGCTGGGATATCGATTGCTTATGCATCGATGAGGCAAAGCAATCAATCCCTGGAGCACCGAACACAGTGCTCTGATGTTGCCCATAGCAACCAATCAGATTTTAGCTCTCACTTTCCTATTACATACTAGAGAATGTCAGCTAAAATCTGATTGGTTGCTATGCGCAACCTCTCCCCTTTTCCAAACCCACAGCTTAGTAAATCTGGCCCTAAAAGTCCCCGGAGAGGTTACTCACCTCTCTGGAGCTGTCAGCAGTGACGGGTCTGCGGTGAAAATAAATGGCCAAGTATGCCGATTGGCACACTCAGCCATTCATAAAAAAAATAGAAAAAGGCTGCCATTCGAAATAGAGACAACTGAAAAGGACCTTTCGGCTGTCTCTATTTCTAAAGGCAGCCATTCTGACCGGGGACTCGCAACGCTGTGTGAACAGGGGAAGATATTAACTTTGTTTTTTATTATTATTAGCTTTAGGGAACAATATATATGTCCTATGTAGATATATTCCTTAAATACTCAGCGCTGTGAAGCAGCTGTATGAAACAATAATAAGTGGCTCCTCCAGAAGCCAAGAAAATGCACAACAGGAAAAATATATTATGTTTCTAACAGCGCTGTATTAAAGATAAAAAATACTGATGAGACTTTATTGGGGTTAAAAAAGCCTTTTTATTAAGAATATAGGGAAGTGATAAACGTTAGAAATAGAAATCACTTTCCTTTTGTAAGACCGTGATATGGTTGGCCCTGGGGTTTCACCTCAGGTTCTTTGGGTTAAATAATCCTTAATTTATCCAGTAAATGGTTATGTGGATAGAGGGTATAGTGTAATAGTGTTATAGCAGACCAGCTGATCTGCTATATCTACCACCACGGACAGAGCCCTCACATCCCGCTTCATATGCTCAGCTTACCCGGGTAAAGCATCTGGACACCGTTAACAACGGACGCGGTAAGATAGCGGCTCCCTGCGTGAGTGGGACAAATTAAAAATACTGTCCAACAAAGGACAATCATCTTAACAACAAAGGACTGTTCATACCATCGGTTTACATATTATGGAACCAACATAAAAAGGAGGGAAAATACAGTAGCCACAGCATACCACCTGGATAATCATTCATTTTACCAGCATAAAAACACCGCTACTGAATCCACAAAAAATTCCTCCAAACGAGAGGACTGACGGTAACTTACCTATCAGTTACACTATACCCTCTATCCACATAACCATTTACTGGATAAATTAAGGATTATTTAACCCAAAGAACCTGAGGTGAAACCCCAGGGCCAACCATATCACGGTCTTACAAAAGGAAAGTGATTTCTATTTCTAACGTTTATCACTTCCCTATATTCTTAATAAAAAGGCTTTTTTAACCCCTTTAAAGTCTCATCAGTATTTTTTATCTTTAATACAACGCTGTTAGAAACATAATATATTTTTCCTGTTATATATATGTCCTATTATAGTGCCAGTGACCACCGATTAGTGTGATTAACTAACCCCCAATTATATTTTGCTATTAGTTTTAATGAGAGTTTCTTAATTTTTTTGCCATGGAGAGTGGTTGTTTCAGCACCCTCCCTGACAGTTTAATACAGGCACAACTGAATAAAATAATCTGTGTTACACACTTCATAGTAATTTTATTTAAGGTTCGTAACTATTAGATATTTAATTTTGAGGGTGACTCCAAATCCAGACCTCCATGGGTTAATAAATTTGATTTCAATTTTTTGTGTGATTTTGTTGTAAGCACATTCAACTATGTAAAGAACAAAGTATTTAATAAGAATATTTCATTCATTCAGATCTAGGATGTGTTATTTTAGTGTTCCCTTTATTTTTTTGAGCAGTGTATATAATAGGAAACAGATGGCACTCAAAAAGGTGCAAACAATGCCTCAGGGGGCAATATTAATCAATATACAAGATCCCAACGTTTCAGCTACACACCGTAGCTTTCATGGGGGGTATTGATACAGACAAATGAAAAAGACAAAGACAAACCCTCATTCCTAACATCTATATAGTTACATTCGCCAATTAAAATAAAGAGCTTACCACCCCCCATACAAGGCAGCCTCTGCCCGGGAAACCCCATGTCCACAGCTGCACCTCTGCCTGTCAGATGGCTAGGTAGGCAAGACATGGAGATCACGGCATCATTGGCCGGTGGTAGGCATAGAAACCAGACAACAAAACGCCAAGCAATAGCGGGGAGAGCACAGGAAAACACACAGCATAACGTTAACATCGCTAGAAACACCACAACAAAAGCTGTTGCAGTGAGAGGAGCATCTTGCAAGAAACTTAGGACACACTAAAAGGCAAATACATGCACAAAAGGAATAAATGAAAAAGAATAACGTCAAGAGAGCCAAAACTACTGCCATTTACCGGCAAAGTAACGTAACATAAGGCAGAGAGGCCAAACAATGGCACTTATACCACATGAATAGGTGCAAGCAAATGCAGCAAAGGAAAAAATTTATACAGATAGGAAAAAACTATATATACCCTGACTGCAGACATAACTAACTAAATAATCCACAAAAGGCAAAAAAAAGAAAAGTATCACAAATGAAACTATAGAAACTGTCACTGAAACAACTGGGTTCAAAGTAAACAATTTATGGGGAGCAGTTCATTGAGTCCTGTGGGAGATACTGTCCCTAATTTATAAATCCACAAACTCTCTTTGCGTAAAGGCAGGTTTTCTCAGTCACCCCACCTGGTCAGCAGGGGTACATGGTCGATCCCCATCCAGTGGATATCTTTTATGGAGTGATGTAGTTGTTGCCAGTGTCGGGCCTTCCCGGCCAGTGCAGCTTTAATTGCTGACCAGTGTAACGTCAAACGTTCCTTAAGTTTTCTGATAGTTTTTCCTACGTAGAGGAGATTGCATGGACATCTAATCACGTGCACCACAAATTTAGTGGTGCATGAGATAGTGTGCTTGATGGCTTATTCTTGAGTAGTAATAGGGTGACAAAAAAAATGTCCAGTGTCCATGGACGAGCACATGAAACAGCCAATGCCAATGCCAATGCTGAGATGATGAAAGTGTGTTATCCAAGGTAGTCTGGAACTTGACTGGTCACGATCCTTGGGTTTCAAAAGTTCAGTGCAAGCAATAAGGTCAACTTTCCTCTTGGCCTCATCTCTGCAATATTTGCTGTAACCCCTTTGTTTGAATTTGTCCAGCACCTAAATAATCTGTGTTTCGGCCCTTTCAGGGTAACTATTGATTCTCTTGACCCGAATAAGTTGAGAATAGAGAAGGGCCATGATTAAGGATGGGGGGTGGTGGCTTCTTGCATGACATGTAGTATTCTTATCCATTGGTTTACGGAACATGGTAGTTACCAAATGTCGCTCCTGTTTGATCACATGTACATCTAGAAAGTGAATGTCACTTAAACTTTTGGTGAACGTAAACTTAATAGTCCAGTCCATAGTGTTGACAATCGTCATCGTGGCATCAAATTGTTCACCTGTGCCTGAGCATAACAGAAAAACATCATCAATGTAGCACATAAAATACTTGTCCCAAGTGTCTGGAATCTGCAGCGGATATGTTCCATTGCTTTTGGATGTGCCCATTGATTAGAAACTTCTGGCTACAAGTTAAAAGATTTACAGAGGAACATCTAATAAGTTTTCTTCCTTTGTCGGCAGATTGGGCAGTGTTAGGCACCCCTAACATGTAACAATGCAATATTGTAATCTGATATTTTAACTGAATTTCGCTGATTTGAGATAATAAAAATACTTTTAGCAATTTTGAATACTATATGATATTGTGCACTTATTTACACACGGTTCTTTCTTTCTCTTCCTAATATGTAACATGGGGTGTTAGACGCCTGCTATCTATACTTAGTGCTGTTGCTAAAAAAAAACTATTTTGCAACAATGGATATCTAGTCTCCATCCCACTGTTTAAGCAAAAACTGTACTTTGTTTTCAAGATGGACTGGGTGGAAACGTTATTAGATAAACAAAAATAAAACTGAAATCTTCTTTGAAGTATGGGAGTCCTACATGGATATATTATCCCCGACCATTAAAAGGAAAATTCATGATACCCTACAGTACACAACGTGGTATGAGTTGAGAAAGACTGCCAATGATCCCCCAATACTATTTTAAAGTTAAGGCTATTTGACAACTTTCTTTTCGAGTGGGTAGAATAAAAAATGTGAATTTCGGAATATTAGGGCTGGAAATTGCATGTGGCTCTCTCCTCACACAAGTGTATTGGATGTATATATGGGGAGGACGGGGAGTGATTTGCTGCCCCTTGGTCTCTCACCTCTCAGTGAACAACTTTACAATTGTACGGAGGAAAATTGCGTAACATTGCTAATATTCTTTTGTTGTTAATACTTATCAATTTCTGTTTCTGACATAATGACAAATAAAAAAGTGTAATGTTTTGCTACTTGTAACAATGCAGTACTTACATTAATAAAGAAAATTTTGAAAAAACAAACAAACCGTAGAATCTTGTTAGGATTGTCAAAAAATAAAGATTGTTCTACCTGGAACATATAGGCGTTTGCGTACGATGAGGCCACATTGGACCCCCTTGCACAGCCCTGTTGTTGTAAATAGATTTGTCCTTCAAAGGAGAAAAAGTTGCATGTCAAAACCATTTTCAG
>WWET01000238.1:699648-713290 GCA_011038615.1 Limnodynastes dumerilii | reverse complement strand
TTTTATTAAACTTATAGAGAAGTTTACATCAAGTAATCTATCAGAAGCAGCTGAGAATAATCCAGTACAAATACAAAACAATTCCACAGACTGGCACCATTATCCACTGGCGTAGCTAAGTGTGGGGGGTTTGGGGGTTCAAACCCCCCCCATCGAAAAATAAATTTACACTAGAATTTCGCATGTTATTATTATACTTACCTATCTTCCTATTTTTTGCCACCCAAAACCCCCCCATGAAAAAGATATAGCTACGCCAGTGCCAATATCTATTATATTTAATAAGGAGATGTTGCCCATTATATCCATCATTTATCTAGGACATACTAGTGCATTACCAGAATCTTATTGGTAGCTATAGGTATTAAATATAACCCCAAAATGACCTAAAGTTACACCAAATAAAATTTATAATATGCAATGCACGAAACAGGAGAATTTTAAAATACAGTATAAAAATCAAATATATTACTATAAAGATTACTGCAGAGTCTGATCAATAATTAGCATCAAACCTACTAGTACTCTAAACCTGTCTAGACTAATACTACAAACTAACATTTGTTGCATCACTTATGACCTCCAGTAGATGTTTCTGAAATTAATTATACATTTTACTAATATTAACTAGTTGTTTAACTGGCATTAGATTGCAAAGATAAGACCAGGGCTTGACAATATTTATAATCTAGAAGTCAGACCAAAAATTTAGGAGCCATGTTATTGACAGGCAATTTTATATAGACAATCGTATGTGTGATATAAAGTTGATAGTAGAAGAATGTTGAGTTGCTGAATATGACATATTTTGTATCAGTTTGACATATTTGCAAAAATAAACAAACATTGAGTTTGTTATTACTGTCGTTTATTTCTCTGTTAAATGGGATTTGACTGCTCATGTACTGCGACCAATGTATAGCACCTCACATACACATTCCAAAAGATATATCCTTAATATGGAAAAAATACACTAATTTATCTGATATATGTGTCTTTTTCCACTAAAATCTAAAATAAGTTGTTTTGTAGGCATGATCTATAGACAAAACATGACTACCCTGTTACATCTTTGTTGGTATGTGCTTTTTAAGAATTTGTTCTGCAGTTTTAACATAGGGCTCCATTTACAAAGGTCAATTTAGTCAAAATCGACCATAATCCCGGGAGTTTAGCGGTGATTATACAATCGCTGCATTCACTAAAGGCAAAATCCCGGAACTTTTGCCTTTTAAAAAAATCGCCATGACAAACATCGCCATGTCGATTTTATCATTTTCAAACATAGCAATCACCGCATTTACTAAGCGTCGCTTAGTAAAATGTCCGGCACCTTGCTAGAAAAAAAGAACCATTTAAAAGTGCCTGCTGTGTGTGGCGCTTTCATGGAAAGCGCCATACACTTTAGGTGAAATACACGTCAACATCTTTGACACGTGTTTTTCATAAGCAAAATGTCTAGCACAGCATGCATATAACCCTAAGCATGCAGGCACTGATAGTACTTGAAGGCACAGCATGGCCATGTGTTTCTGGCCATGCTGTGCCTTCTAGTACTATAAGCGTTAGCATGGCAAGGGTTAATGTCATGCTGCGCTATGCCCAATATGTGAAACAAGAAAATAATTAGACAAAGTTAAAAAAAACAATATGTACATGCCAAAAAACTACATTACACAACATACTGTAAAGTTTAATATGCTATCTCCATTACGATAGATTTTAATGTATGTGCCCGGTCTTTAAATGGTCTACACTAAAATCTGTTTTCTTAACCATGTGACCCTATGTCTATTCATATTCCTAATTATCAACCTTGTTAACCATTAAATAAAATAATGTCCCAATATAATATTGCATGTGAAACTTGCGCCCTGAACTCTCTTAGCCATTGATATTTTATATGTGGTGTCTCTTTTTAATTAATAATAAAGTCCAGTAAAAACTCACAGTTTTGCTGTAATCTATCTTGGGTGACTTGCTTGCAGATCAGGACCTGTTGATTGAAAAAAAAAAAACAATGGACATGATCGACAGCGATTTTTTTATGGAAAATCACTGTGAATTTATTCAGAAAAACGCGGCAATTTCTCCATGGAAAAATCGCTGCCTATCGACGATGATTATAAATCGCCAGCCAAAAGCGAGACATAGTAAATGCTGCGATTTTTTTTTTTTTTTATTACGGCAAAATCGCGGAGATGGCTTACGATTCATAATCGCTGCCAAAAATCGCCTTTTGTAAATGAGGCCCATAAAGTAATTTTTATGGAATAATTAATGCACAGAAAAAGGATAAATTTAGAATATTACAATTTTTTGCAAAAGCATATTATTTATTATTTTGGGTAAAACAAAAGTCTAAATCTAAATGAGTTTTTCTGCCTCCAAAGGCTTAGTTTCATTTACCAACTTCTTTATAGCCGTCTTGGAATAACCAATAATTGTTCCTTCAGCAGATCTAATTAAGGTTTTTTTTTTCCATACACCTTCTCCTTACTCATCTAAATTGACTAGACAGATTGTTATTTAGCCATCTCTGTTGATATTCATATTTTGTCATGATATGTGCATATGTAATGAGTGGATTATCCAAAGTAACTAGCTTTGTCCTCAAATATACATACCTTCCCTATTTGGCTTGAAAAAATTGGCAAAGCAGGGTGTAAACCTAGAGCCCATGGCAATACCAATTTTCCAAAAATAAATAAAGGAAAAAAAACTAAATATTGACAAAGATAAACTATATACAATTTTGTTTGTTTTACCAAAAATAGAGTTAAGGCTATCTTGATTCTGTAAGCAAATGTATACAAAAATGTATATTAAAAATTTATTTAAAAGTTTTCTTGCCATTGCATATGATCTGCTTTATTTAAAATGTCCACATTAGATTTTAATTAGGATTGTTTTTAACATTTACAGGTGAAAGTCTATGAAATATGGCAGATTGATTAAATCGGAGAGGAATCATGGTATATCACGATTGTGCTCTAAACTACTCAAGATCATTGTTATCTCTATACATTTATCTCCTTCTTTTAGATATTTATGCATGGTTTTATCAGATGTATTTAACACTTTTAACTAACACTTAATAAAATTACTTTTTATCTTTAAAAATATAAAAATATAACAACTACCTTTGCATGGACAAATTACTAGTCATAGCCTAACTTATGATTTCTGACTTGTGTGAACATAAAATTGCTGTGATTTAGAATCTTGGATCTATACATTGTAATACCTAGTCACTCCCACTTGTGAGACCAACCCATCCCCTCTGTCGGCAGATGACAGAAGGCTCTTTGGGGTAGATCCAGACCTAAGTTCTTTTTAGAATCATTGGCGTAGCTATCGTAAGCACAATGCACTCCCCTAGGCACTTCCCTCGCTCGTATGTACTTTACTTAATTTACGTTTGCCAAACTTTATCTTAACTTTCCCAAGCGTAAGTACGGGCGTACATAATGCATTGACGTACATAACGGCCTAACCCGGCCCATACTGTACGATTTAAATGCCTCCCTCTCCCTACAAAGCGTATTTCTGGGTGTCGTATGGAAGACACGCCCTTTTATTCGTATTTACGCTGAAGCTACGTACGATCAGTGTTATGTTGCGTAACATCTGCCGCACACATGCGCAGTACATACAAATTTGCGATGTGACAGCGGCTAGCGTAAAAATGCTAGCATACGTAGCTCAGGATCTGGCCCTTTGTTCTTAATTCAGGATTGGATGAAATGTGTTCTGTCCAGAAAGAATGAATGCATGTGTGTGCGCAGACACAAAAGCGGACAAATTGCAAGGAGATGAGTGGACAATTATAAGGTAGGATATGGTTATTTACAAAAAATTCACACATACATTATAAATAAACCACAGCCAGCCACATATGGGGTTATGGGTATAGCCCCAATATCAGCATTAGGATGGTTAAGCCTAGAGGGTGCTGCAATTATTTGTATTACATAATCTATATACATAATCTAATCTATGCTGTTACGGGCAGCATGGTGGCTCAGTGAGCAGCACTTGTTTCTCACAGTGCTGAGGTCATGAGTTCGATTCCCGGACTAGGCCTTCACTGTGTAGCGTTTGTATGTTCTCCCTGTGTCTGCATGGGTTTCCCCTGGGTGCTTCACTTTCTTCCTGCACTCCAAAAACACACTGGTAGGTTAATTGGCTGCTGAATAAATTAGCCCTAGTTTGTGTTAGGGAATTTAGAATGTAGCTCCACTGGGGCAGGGGCTGAAGTGAATATTCTCTGTCAAGCACTACATAATCTGCTAGCACTATATAAAAACCTAGTAATAAAGAAATAATCAATCATAGAACCAGTCTGGGTGATTCCTCAATATTTTTTTGCTAAAAGACTATCAACCAGAGCTGATATTGTTTTGCAATGGTTTTCATACTTTTGAGAGAACTCAATGCATATTGACTTTTGAGATGATGGCAATAAGCAATGCATCAGAAGTTACTTAGTAATTAGTAAAACATTTTGCAGCTACATAAAAGGCTTCTTAAACTGGCCACACACTATACGATAATCACAGTGACTGATTAATGTTGATTGATTGTTACTAATTATTATTATTTTTTATTTGATTTTTTTTTTTGGAGGGAGTGGCCTGCTTTTTTATTCATTGCCTTTACCCTAAATTTTGTAGAAAATACTTAAAACTCTGAGATATATTTTATGTGTATCTGTCTTAAAAGTATGCATTTTGTGTTATGTAGTGCTAAAACTATATACGTATGACTCTGCTACAAGGTAAATTACATTATATCAACACACATATTTTATCTCCATACTTTTGGCATAAATTATTTTTATCCCAACATGAGGCATGCAGTCTCTGTAAGTAACATGAATGATTATTATACACTGCCTTTAATAGTTTCAGCTTCTTGTCCTATTTCCCTTGTTAACTCATAGGTTGTTATAGAGGTAGCCTTGGCTATTAGTAATAATTGGGGTAAATGTTGGGCAGATTCTTATTTAAACATAATTTTTTAGTAAACCTAATGTGTTAAGATAATGTATTAACCTACCTTAAATTTGTGGTTCATGAAGCCAAATTTAAATGTTGTTGTAGCTACCTTTTAATTAATTTTAATTAAAATACCAGTATCTAAAAGAAACCTTGGAAATTATATTGGATAATATAGAACTTCATTTTGTTTAGTCTATTGAAGATATACATTAGCTAGCCAAACTGCTGCTAATGAAATAATGTTTTGTACATTCTTATAGTAGTCTTTGATTCCCTCTTGTGGACAAACTGTAGATTACATGCAACAATTCTTGTAAATATCATCTATGTACATTCATTGTATGTATGTAATATATATCAAAACATGATATGACCTGATCTGTGTATCCATGCCAGTATATATTTATTCAGTTTGTGGAATTTTTGTATTTTAGGAATGCAATAAAAAAAATTATAATAAAATTAATAAACAGCTAGCGTAAAACAATTGTCACATATAAAAGCATGGTATTTTCTGCCTCTTTAAATTGTATCAAGAGCCAATATTTATATTCATAGAAATTCTGTTGACATAGCACTACTTGATGAGTGCATGCCCCGACATACTGACTGAGAATCACTGCTATAGACTTCTATAGTCCTGTAGATCTATTGTGCTCGCTAACATTGATGCCTCCATCAAAGTCATTTATTCATTCGTGAATGCTGTTAATTTCCTCCCTTGACATCATTGTTATGGAACATGACATTCAGTCGCTTATGAAATCCCAGATTTGGAATAAATTACATTTACATTTGGGTAATAGATGATTATGACAGTTAGACAGGTGATTTGTTTTTCTTTGTTTCTTTGAACAGCAAAAGGACATTTATTGCTGATGTATTATGGTAATATTTATTTAATGTTTAAATTATGGCAAAAATCAAATAATGCAGAAAGCATACCTGCTGGTGCAAGCATTTGTTGTTATTCAGGCATAAACCTTTTATGGAAATGTGGCTAGAGTTCATTGTAAAGCAATGAAGCAGCATCATATAGTTTAATAAAGTGTAGTTATAAAAAAAACAATATGTTTATAATCATTTTATCATTTCATTGATGAATCATTTTAGATACAGTTATATAGATGCACAATTTAATTAGGTATTTAAAGAGAAAAGGTTATACAAAAGGCATCAATTGCCTTTTAAAAATTCACTTAATTCTTATTGGTTACAGTCACAACAGCTACAATCACAAATTAATGATTATACAGCCAACATTACGATGTATCACTGCCAAAACTTTAACCCTGAAAAAAGTTGTGTTGGTTAGGGCACCATGCCAACAGCTAAATGTTTAGAGTTGTATTTCCTTCCACATTTAAAAAGCTCTTCTTACTCTCTTCTGTCTGTCTACTTTCCATCCTGTCCTTCCATCTGGTAGCTCCTCCACTCTACTCTCTCTCTCTTTCTCCTTTTTTCCCTTCTTCCTTTCTTTTCTTCTACTCTTGTTTACTTTTACCTCCATCATAATTACAATAGTCTATCTGACAGGTGACATGTTAGCAAAACTGGGCCGGATCCAGAACTGAGATTAAATTCCGTACTTTAACCTCCGCAACATAGGCTAATGTACATAATTTCCAGAATTCTAGAGGATCTTGGAATCACTATTTCATGTAACTTAAAGGTAGCCAAGTAATTTTACAAAGCAATGAGAAAGGCAAGTCAGATGCTTGGTTGCATAGGGAGAGGAATTTGTAGCAGAAAGAGAGAATGCACTATAGAGGTTATTGGTATGGTCTCATCTGGAATACTGTGTTTAATTCTGGAGGTCATATCTTCAGAAAAACAAAAATACATTAGAACCTGCAAAGAGAGACTACTAAAAAGCTGCATGGCTTGCATCCAACAGATTGGGGAGCCAGGAGAAGGAGTGGGAACTCGTATGCAAAGGAGCTGAAAGCTACGAGCAGCAGGGACAGAGTGGAAGAGGCACAGAAGCAGCGGGGGAAGAAATGGAGTGGATAATAATGGTTGATATTTCAACCCTACTGGTAATGATACAGCTGACATTATGGACATATAGCAACAGTGATTCAAATCACATTATTGATATTATAGTGTCGACTCTAACACTGTTGAATTTATGACTGTAGGTGTTGTGACTGGAGCCATATCTGCCTTAGTGCTTTTCTGAGATGGTGTTAGGATTTAACTTAAAACCCTGAAAGCATTGTTCTTGCAGAAATATGGTGATGGGAGGACAGTGAAATTATAGCAACATAGTAGAAACTTGCTGTATCTACTCTGTTACCTTTCAGTATAAATATGGAGTTCATTTCTTACTTAAAATCTTGAATATGGCTGTTGTCTAATATTTAGGTAAGAATATGTAAATACACCTGCTCTATTTTATGACTAGTGAATGTGTAAATAGACCCCTATGTTTTATGACAACTGAAAAAGAGCCACATCCTTATTAATAGATAGACATATATACACACCAACAGAGATCACTTTAGCAATGCAATAATCATGTTTCTGTGTTACAATTAATGTATGTGGGAAAAGGACAGATTGTATGGCTGATACATACACATATATACTAGGACCAGTGATTTGGCCTAACAGCAAAACACATCATGTCAATATCTGCTAAAGGCTTATATATACCAGGGACAGCACACTTAGAAAGGTAAATTGGTCATACTAAGGGAGGGATAATTGGGGGCTGTTAACAGAGTGAATCATCAACATAAAATATATATTAATTGATGGACTAGAGATAGCTCTTTGCATCACAATTTATGTATCAAGAATATCTATAACATTTATGAGCAAAGAGCTAAGTATTATCTTGAACTTGTCACTATCAGCTATTAGTTACATAAGAGCATTTTCCAGTTTGCTTATATTGTTTCAAACTTCCTTCAGATTGTTTATTACCATGCCTTGTTATCTAATAAAGGCAAGTTAATATATTATGTCAAATATCATTTTGGACCTAGAATTATAAAGCTTACATTTTAAAGCATTTATGGTTAGCTTTTAAACATTCATAAGGTCAACAGTGAAACAGACAACACAATAAAGTTAAGTATTTAATTGTCATCCAGTACATTAAATAGACAGCTATTAAGTTGACAAAGGTACCAGGTCGACACATGGTCAATATGGTTCCCTCAAGTCAACACTTACCTTCTCCCTGCTCCAGTGTTTTCTGCTGCCTATGCTCACCTCTCAAAGCTGATCTCCCAGCTGGTCATGTTGCTTCTCCTCCACTTGTGAAAGTAATTTGTCACAATGGACTGTGTTCACACTAAAGTAACTGCTTCTTTTTCCGTGCATATTTTTAGGACCGGTTAACTGCGCATGTGTAGTAACTTTATTTACTCAAACCACTCGGCATGGAAATCCATTAGGCACAGACTTCAAATCCATATGAAGGGGCGTGACAGTCCTGCGTAAGGAGGAAGTTAAGTAAAACTGGGTGGAGGAGGCATTTAAACGGGCTATTAAGAACTCAGTTAAGAATGTACGCACGTACTTAAGTAACTTAAGCACAAATATACGCATGGAGAGTTAAGGTAGCCCTATGGTGGTGGAAGTCTGCTAAAGGGAAGTGTCATAGGAGTTGCCTTGCCATTTAGGTGCGTATCTTTGCGAATACATGTGTACTTAGCTTGTAAGTTTGAATACGGTCCAATATGGTTAGGGTTAGGGTTGACATTAGGTTATATGGTTACTGTTGGGGCTAAAGTTAGGACTTGGGTTAGGCTTAAGGTTACATTTAGATAAGGTTTGGGGTTAGGTTTAGGATTAAGGTCAGGGATGGGGCTATTGTAATAGTAACCACATTGGGCCTGATCCTGAGCTACTACTACTACTAGCGACGGCGGCCGTAGCTCGAATGCGCATGCGCCGGGCAGATGTTGGGCGGCGTTACTATGGAAACAACTTCTATCCTTTTATTTGGCTGACAGAATAACTGTAGACTTCATGATGGTCAATGCCTCATTACTTTTTAAGCCATTAAGATTTTGGTCGTTTTTTTTAAAACATTTCATTTTCTATTATGTTCCATTTTGTAACTTATTTTTGCTGAGATGAAAATGTTTTCATATGAATTTTAATAAAAGCTTTTTGTGTACCATAACTGAGACAACATTTTGCTCATCTGTCTTTGTTCTAATCACATTTATGCTACTAATTAATACCTTTCATATAACATATATTTTAAGGAGTGTTAGGGTCTGCATGATATAATTATCCTGGGCAGTTACATTTTATTTGATGTTGTTGGAGTAATAAGTAATATGGCAAGAAATAAACAGTGAAAATGTCCCGGCCATCAGAAAACTGTGTTATGGATTTCAGAAACATATACGTATGAACTTACTGAATATATTTATAAATAATTGCAGCAATTATTGTTATGTTTATCCCCATTTTAAGAAAACAAGAAACAAAGTTTCTTAGTGATAGTTTCTTTAAAATTGTCAATTATTTATGCTCTTTTTTTGGTAGTAATTGAAAGTGTTTCTGATGGCAGCGTGGGGTGGGATGCAGATATCATGCGCACTAAGTAGGAGGGGGTAAATATGTAGATTGCCCATGGTGAAATGCTAGGTGCCCTCTGCTGTATCCAGACTTCAAGTACCTTGCCCGCTCAGAGCTCTAAGAGCATGGAGATCGCATATCTGGATTCAGTCTATTATTATTATATTTTATACTTTATATGTGGTATATGTTAGTGTAGCTAGTGAAGGTATATATAATCATCTCTAAAACTATAAAAAAAAAACCTCAATCATATAACATCTATTAAACAATGCACAGTGATTTGGATTGTAATTTATACACTATTAACATGAATAGCGATGCTTTTGATTGATAGCGATGCTTCTGCAGGGTGTGGGTCTCCGGGTAGAATGGCCCAATTTAGAAAATTTCCTCCCAGCCAGTTGTGAACTGTCTGGGATTTCGATTGCATATGCCTCGAGGAGGCATAGCAATCAATCCACGGAGCATCAAGCATTTGGTGCTCCGAAAAGTTAGTAAGTTGGTGCTCCTTTCCCTAATGCTTACCCTAACCCTCCCCTCTTATTATCCTAACCCTAACCCTCCCTTCCTGGCAGCCTGACCCTAACCCTCCAACCCCTGCAGCCTGACCCTACCACTCCACCTCCCCCAGCCTGACCCTAACCCTCCCTACCCTGCAGCCTGACCCTAACCTTCCCTACCCCGCACAGAGAGTTTACTCACCTGTCCCTATTCACGGGCCAAAAAAGTGGCGGGGCTCACAGTGCAGTTAGACCCTGCCGCTTTTGAGGTCCACGGATTGGGACAGTCCTGTCTCAGGTAAGGGGGGTGGGGGGACCATGTACAATTCCTGCACAAGGGCCCCCTCACTTTTTAAAACGCCCCTGAGAACAGCTTTACCTATGAGTCATCCGGCAGACAGGATGACTCATGCATTCACTGTTAGAGGAACTTAATCACTTCACAGTGTGTCCTGTGACATCCATGGCTGCTGTGCTGTGGAGACATCTTTCTGCATCTCTGGACTGCCGAAGACTGGACTCTAAGGTATGGGGGAGGTCTATCTATCTCATAATCTCATATCTATCTATCTATCTAGTCTATTTAAATACAGCTTCAGTGAAATAAGTGGGGAATACCTCAAATGGTGCTTGAACGAAATGCTGCCACTAATAGTGATGGTATAATCCACACAATATACCAGGAGAGAGTGCCAATAAAAAGAGAAAGCACTATGTGGGCGCACAGAGGAAAACCTCTAATTAAATAAAATAAGATTGTAAACTATACACTAGAAACAGTGACTGTAAAATATTATACAACCTAATATAAAATGTGCTTTGAACACACAGGACAAAAATCAATAGGTCCTATGTTGAAAAAGTGAGAAAAAGTGAGAATAAAATGAAGTGGGTAAACAACATTCGCTTGATGGATCAACAAACGTACATGGAACCTTGCAATTCAGGGTGTCAAAATTAGATATATGAAATAGCTAAATGACAAAATACACTCCTTCTTGTAAAAAATGGGGATACGATGCCCAGGGATCGGCGTTCTGTGATAACAGCTTACCGCAGTGAAAAAATTTAATATAACACAAGTAAACCAAAATAAATAAATGAGTGCATTGGAGCAACGTCCACTGTGTACTCTTATAAACAAACCACACTAAAGTTAATATAAATAAGCAATCAATCAATGAGGAAAAACAAGATAAAGTGCAAAATATAATAGTCCATAAAAAAGGAAAGGGGGACGTAGAGTCCTGCTTAGTCTTTTATTGCAGTCCGCAAGAAACTCCTAAGGATGATCGTGTGGATCTTGTGGGATAAATGTTCCTTACGTTCATAGGATTTCTTCAGCATGAGGGTATGTTCGAGTTTTGAGCAGCATGTAACGAAAAGATTGGTTTCTTTTTTTTCTTTTGATCTGCGAGACACGGTATCAGTCAGTTGCAGAGTCTCCGAGTGGGAAAGGCACCACGAGTGCTGCTTTAGGCAGAATCTTCAATGGAAGCTGTAACCCTTGCACTTCCGCTGTGGACCGGATCGAGTGTTTTTTCTCTCCGTATAAATAAAGGAAAAAGGACTGCCTTGATAAAGACTAAGGTCGAAACGCGTCGGTGATGTTTAGTACAAGTGTGGGTGAGGTCTTGACGTTCCGCTGCAGAGGTCTTAGAATATCCGGGTCTAACATCTATTCTCATCCCCAGCCGTTCGGTATGGGGCTTCCCCCCTCTTGGGGGTTTTTCATTCATTTATCTATTTTTTTATTTGCCATTTATTTATTTATTGATTTACCAGTTTGCCTTCCCTTAAATATTTTATTGTGTATTTTGCCTGTTGTAGTAAAAGTATCCTACTTTTTTACACATTTCGAGTATTCCGTTTTTCCTTTATTTATACGGAGAGAAAAAAACACTCGATCCGGTCCACAGCGGAAGTGCATGGGTTACAGCTTCCATTGAAGATTCTGCCCATAGCAGCACTTGTGGTGCCTTTCCCGCTTGGAGACTCTGCTCTTGACTGATACTGTGTCTCGCAGATCAAAAGAAAAAAATAAACAAATCTTCTCGTTAAAACTTGATTGGGTGGGGGGAACCATGTAAATGAGGAAATCTGGGCGCGGTTAGGCAAAAAAGTTCTTAATTAGCCGCCATACGTAACAACTATGAACCTAAAGATAAGGTAGCCTTATGGCATTTGTAAGTTGGTTAAGAAGCTGATAACCAGGGGGAGTCAGTGGAGTCACCTTGCTACTTTTTGCGCATAATAAAGAATCTAAATAATTATATGTGTGAACACAGTCGATAATGCTGAGCAAATATCAGCATGTATTGACTAAGAAAGTAAGACTTTCAGTTACAAGAATATGCACCTACTTAATATATACCAAATGCTTATGCTGCAGTTTGTTCATGCTGAGTTTACTGTATATGTAATAAACATACATACTGTATATTTTTAACTGTTCAGCATATCAATAAAGAGTATATGGAATATGTAGAACTAGTGAACAGATCCTGAAACCATGGTGAATACTGGTTACTAGTCATGTAACTGCAAGATTAGGAATTTTCTTTGAACGTAACGTAACTGTATTGGCATCCACAACGTGACCATTAACCTTGATGGTTAATTATTTATATTCCAATTGTTTCCATGTGCAAATGCTTTCAGTACAATAAAAATTGGCCTTTATCTCTTTGAAAGAGATTACAAACTGATTGAATTACATATTGCTATGTGGAATACCTAACCCCCCTGCCCTTTTTATGACCCCCCCATATATATATTAGTTACGTGGGACTGTACTAGATGGGCACAGACCACGTGGGTTATGTGGATGATGATAGAGTTATACAGTCAAAGAGGAAATGAAATAGAGTTAGATGTGAATAGGCATGCGGCACCAGTAACCTGCCAAAATAATCAAGGCTGGGAACATAAGGCAATGACAATTGACTGGGTACACAAGACTGGGATTGAATGCCATGTACTCACAACAAGACTGCGTTAGACAAGACTGGGTATAAGTGCTATGCACTAACAACAAGGCTGGGTTTAAACAAGACTGGGTTAGAATGCTATGCACTCTCAAGGCTGGATACACAGTGCCAAATACATAGAGACTGAGTACTAAATACACCATAACAGGCAGGACTAGATATATGCTGCACAACAATGATAATACTCGGGACTGGATGCTAGTGGGGCAGACAGGAAGCTTGCACAGTTACCAGAAGACTCTGGATAAACTACTGACACAAACCATACACCACAAACGTCCCAACTACTGCACTAAATTACCCATGGTTGCCGACATTTTGCAGCTTCCCTCCGGGAGATCCCAGAGAGAAGCTAGCGGCGCATGCAGGGGGCGGGGCTTAATGACGCAGGTTATGTAAATTCGCGTAATTAGGCCCCGCCCCCTGGTTCGTACAGACCCGTTTTTACTTTAAATAGGGGTCGGGACGGGGCTTGATGCCGCAAATTGCGTCATCAAGTCCCTTCCTGTGCCTAGCAACACTAGTATACTAGTGTTGCTAGGCACAGGAAGGGACTTGATGACGCAATTTGCGGCATCAAGCCCCGTCCCGACCCCTATTT
>WWET01000238.1:671904-692892 GCA_011038615.1 Limnodynastes dumerilii | reverse complement strand
TAAAGGAAGTCATAATATTGTGGGGCTGCATTGCCAAAAAAAAGTCTTTGTATGGAATAACAGATACTGTACATAATATACACACAATTATTTACCTGTGTCCTTTAAGAGATATCATGCCAAGTGCTAAAGCTTTGTCAAGGAACTCTTTTTCAAGGCTGCTGTCACCTGTGATACTTCCCACACGGAAAGGGATATTCATTCTGCTCCGGCTCTTCTTCTCTACAGGACATCTGCAATGACATGTAGCTCTTCTATTATTATTTGTACTTTCATTAAATAATGCACCTAATCTCAGGGTTTGCACAACCAGACCCTTAACAGAGAAGTGGGTTTGTGTCTTTAGGCTGCACAGTGTCATCTTAATCATTACAGGAAAAACCTGTAATAGTCACAGTATGCCTCTTCCTGTTTTACCCACACAGTTAGCCACCATCTATGGCAAAGTAAAGAAAGTCATCCCATGAAACACTCATAACCCACTTCAATACTCAGTAACATCACTAACTTACACAAACAATCCACTGGATTCATCAATAATATTGTAAATCATTTCAGATTTGATGATGCTCAGCTTCTCCATAGACGCAGCTCCTCCGTTATTCTTAATCCATTCTAACACCAGTCCCATTATGTAAATGCTGAAAGACAATGAAGAGTTCACACATGTTGTTTAACTTCAATATATTTTATCTGATAAAGAGATTATAAATTCAGATGTTAAATTTGTATAAAAGGAATGAAGGTTACAATAAAAATATATATAAAAAAACAAACAAAAAAAAAACCCACAAACACACATATACACACACAAACACACACAAGTCCACTTTTCCACTTTTATTTAGACCAGTATATTTCGAGACACTTGCTTCCTTTAATAATTTTAAGCAACACATAGCTATTGTTCCAGTTATAGAGGTATTACAAAGTGCATTTGCGTAATTGAGTAATGAAAAATTGTATAGGGTTTTATAAAAAGTTATATAAGAAATAATATGTATATATGTATATTAACCAGAAGATGGTGCTCAATGTCATAGTTATAGATTTTACGCTAGTTTTATTTGGCAGCGACAATGACCTTTAAATTTGACATTACAAATAATTTTACTATTTTAATCCTATTCATATGGATAAAAGTTGAATAACAATCAGGTTATAACATGCAGGTATACAAAACATACCTGAAACAAGGAGGCGTATTATACAGAGAGCCATTTCCTGCTTGTATTTTATAGTCCAAGACTGTGGGGCATTCTCTCAGTGCAAAGCCCAATAAATCTTCTCGCACTATCACGACTGTGACGCCAGCACAGCCAATGTTTTTTTGAGCACCAGCAAAAATAAGCCCAAACTAGAAAGCAGAAAGGAGATAACTGTAAACATATATTTTCTTTGTGAAGATTAATAAGCTCAAACATTTACCAACATTTCTGGAATTAATATAAAGAAAACTGCACAATTGTTTACACCCTACTTGCTGCAACATGAAAATAATATTGACTAAATATCACCAACAGCAGCTAGTGCTTCAGTCAAGTTATACAGACAGGAACCCTTCAGTTTAGTTCCAGGTAACTTGATGTAAACATAAAACCAGTGATTTGGTTTATTTTGTATGTGTGAAAGAGTTTGTCATTGCTGGTCCCAACAGAAAAAGTTGGTAGGTGGTCCAGCAATGTCCTCTTTCAGAATCCTTCCATCCACCGCCCACCTTTCCTTGCTTTGCAGTGGTGCATGTGCTTCCTCCATTCTGGCCTTTTGAAAGCAAAACAGTGTACCACTTAAAGGATACAAATTACATTAAAAGGAAGACATTTGTACCTTACAAGACATTATTATTAAAATATGAACTAATTCAAATTAAGGCAGGAACACACTATACAATTTTTGGGCCTGATAATGGTATAATTGGGAATAAGCCAGACCGAACTGTCATAACATTTACAAAGCTGTCCAGAAATGCTTTTAACCAATAATTATATAGGCCAATTTGCAAAGACAATGGGGCTGGATCCAGACTTAAGTGCTTGAAATTAAGGAACTGATTCACACATAAGAACCTTCTTAAAATAAGAACTTAAAGTCACTCCTGGGCAAAACTATGTTGATTGCAGGGGAAATTAATTTAATTGTATTCTTTGCATGCAGGGATATAGCTTTGAATTGCTTACTGCACACAGATACTGACCAGCATTACTATTACACTGTTATTTAGACTTGGGCTGGGATATATCACATCTCAACACTAGTACTGTTTGCAACAGATGAAATATGACTCCCCTGCAATCAACATGGTTTAGCTCAGGTGTGACTAAGTTCTTATTTTAAGAAGATTCTTAAGTGTGAATCAGGTCCTAAGAGAGGAAAGTTACTCCTGGGCTAAACCATGTTGATTTCAGGGGAGTCATATTTCCTCTGTTGCAAACAGTATTAGAGTTGAGAGGTGATGTTTCCTATGCCAAGTATAAATAACAGTGTAAAAGTAAAGCTGGTCAGTATCTGTGTGCAGTAAGCAATTCAAAGATATTTCCCTGCATGCAAAGAATACAAATAACTTGACTCCCCCTGAGAACAACATGGTTTTGCCCAGGAGTAACCTTCCTCTAAATTTGAAGAACTTACTTAAGTCTGGTTCCATCCCAATGTGATTAATGCTGAGCAGACCCTATAGGGATGGAGGCCATAAGATCAACCCAAGATTTGCAGTGTGTACCCAGCTAGCAGACCGTAATGCTGGGAGCAGGGGAAATCATGCTAGAGTGTACAAGCGTTGGTAATTTTGTAATAAGTTAGATGGGCACAGTATTAAAGCTCACGTCTCTTAACATTAAACTCTTCTCTGTCTAAATGCATGGCCTTTTGTGATATGGATATACAGTAATGTTCTTATGGAGGGCTATGAAAGGAAATCTTTACATACCTTGGAGATATCAATTGGTCTAGACAAGAAGTTTGAGGACATATCACAAACAAGCACTGATCCTTTGACATCAGGAATATCCTGGAACTCCACACCATGCACGGTTTCATTAGCACAGTAATACACATAGGAGGCTTCTGGGTTAAGATTCCAGGTGCTTGGGTCAGGGATTTCTATATGAGATAGCAGTGGGATTTAAATAATTCCATATATACTGTAATAATAAAAGGTAAATGAGAGATGAAACTCTTACACTCAAGAAAAGAATTGATGGCAATGAATGTATGTATATATGCATAGCTGAATAATAATCAATGGCAATGAATGTATGTATATATGCATAGCTGAATAATAATCAAAGAGCACAATAAACATAGGCAGCT
This sequence comes from Limnodynastes dumerilii, assembly GCA_011038615.1. Lineage (NCBI taxonomy): Eukaryota > Metazoa > Chordata > Amphibia > Anura > Limnodynastidae > Limnodynastes > Limnodynastes dumerilii. The sequence goes on along the minus strand of WWET01000238.1, from coordinate 689,583 downwards.
GGTACTGATGGCTAATATCACTGCCGTTTGAAGGGAAGGGTGGTGCCAAGGGGGCATTCTAACATAGCACGACTAAACATGCCACAATGTCCCTATATCAGGAGGTATGTATAACGATGAAGGGTTGTCAAATCAATTATTTTACTGAATATTTAAAGCTTAATGATTGACTGAAGAGGGCAAAGAGTATTTAAGCTTAACATGTGTCATTCCTTTAATTCCAAAAAGGAGATTTTAAAGGTGTAGGCACATAACAATCTACAGTATATAACCAGGTTCTGAGGAATCATAACTTTTGCTGTTTTAAATTACTAGTTCATGATAATAACCATACATGAGTTCACTTTTTCTAGAACATTTTTATTAAAAATTATTGGATTAAAATATTTTAAATGACTGAAATTAAGTTTAAATTGTGTGAGGTAATCACATTTGTGTGTTATTTAATTATCTCATTTATATGTTCACGTTACTATACATAAGTACATTCATTTACAAAAAAATATTACTTGTGCAGTCAGTTTTTGTTATTAGGTGCAGCAATCCATAGTAAATTGATATTGATTAAGTAAAATAATTTACCTGTGTAATTTCCAAGCTTTGGATGGACAATATTTACTTTCCCATACTTCTCTGCCTCTTTAGCGGCTTTTGATGACCATGCACCAGTAACCACATAGTCTGCACATTTTGATTCCTTTAAACCAATAAGATTAAGGGCAACAGCACTAAATTGTCCACTTCCACCCCCTTGCAGAAAAAGCACTTTATAATTTTCAGGAATAGCACTGGTAAAAAAAACAAAAATTATATATATTTATGCACTCACTCTTATACATGAAACATGACAAACATTATTTCCAATGAGCTGAATTATTTTAATCATCTGAAATAGTATTTTTTAGACTATGTGCATATTTCAAGGAAAGTAGTTATGAGTAACAGTCTACAAATACCGTTTCCATAAAATGCATTTTAACTATAAGAGATTGATAACAACTTACAGCAATTCTCGTAAGCAAATCTCTGTAGTGTTCAAAATCTTTGTAAAATCAGATGACCTGTGGCTCATTTCTTAAAAAAAAAAAAAAAAGAAGAAAAATAAACTGAGATGTCAGTTTTCATTATGTCTACTACAGCAGTTTGTTTCATTAAGAAACATGGTACATACCAAGAACACTAATGCCCAGTCCTTTGTAATCAACCAATTCCTTTTGGGCTTCCAGCAAAACCTGCAATAAACAAAGTTTGTTCCAGGTAATAAAATATGTAACAACTTGCTAAATATTTTGGTTAGTATGGAAATAATGTCTCAGTAGATTTGCAAAATCTATACTATTGAAACAAAATTGAACTAATAATGAAAAGTATCCTGAAAATAAAATCCTCCTTTAATTATTTTTAAGAGGCTGTCACAACCCCCCCTCCCAATTGTTCCCCTACTCTGATTGGTTAGAGAGTGATGCTGATGCAATTTCTCTCTACATAGAGCTTGATCAGCAGAGAAACACTTTTGTATGGTCCATTTGTTCCAAACATTATAAGAGCATTCTTGGAAATATTTCAGTTTGCTCCATGTTTCTTTATTCACTTGTAATCAATGCTCCAAATAAAACTAATTATCCTGGCAAAATAAAGTCTAGTTGTGCTTTGCAGATTTTAGCTATACTCACACACCATCTGAATGCTAAACGTAATGTACAGCAAGAGTTTATCTCAGCTTTGCCTGAATGTTACTCTGCACAACCATTCACATCACTGCTTATTGCTAGGGTTTTAATATGTTAATAATCTGTGTGTATAATTATATATATATATATATATATATATATATATATATATATATATATATATATATATATATTCTGTGTCTATTCACTTTTTTTGTAGTTACCCTCATCTCTCCCTTTTACCCATTAAGGTAGGAAGTTGCTTTTGAAAGTTCCATAAGTATAAGTGGAGTGGTCTCCTCTCGCAGACACAAGATTTAGGATTTAGTTCTTGATTGGAGCCTATATTTTTTATATAAATAAAGGCAATTTATAAGTAAAAAATAAGCAAAAACCCCTCACATTTCATTAGAGCTGTCATGACAGCTGAGCCGCTGAGCATTGAGTAAGTAAGAGCAAAGGACAACAGTGCTTCGGACTGAGGGCCTTCCCCTGACAGCTAATTGTCGGCTATCTTTATTGCAAAAATGTGATTAATTTGAAATTTATTATAATGAATTGGTAAGTATTCAGAATCTATTTTTCAGAAACATACCCATTCATTAGCTTTATCACACAAAAGACCCACTGCGAATAGGTTAGTGGAATATTAGGGTTAGGCTGCGGGGAGGAAATAGAGCATAGAAGGGGAGTCTTGGGGTTAGGCTGCTGGGAGGGGATGGAACATGGAAGGGGAGTCTTAGAGTTAAACTGCAGTGAAGAGAGTCTTAGGGTTAGGTTGATGGGAAGGGATTCTTAGGGTCAGACTGCAAGGAAAGAATTCTTAGGGTCAGACTGCAGGTGACGGAGTCTTAGGGTCAGGCTGTGAGGAAGGGAATCTTAGGGTCAGGCTGCGGGGAAGGGAATTTTAGGATCAGGCTACAAGAAGGAGAGGGTTAGGGTAATGAAAGGAGAGGATTAGGGTTAAATACCACTCACTGCTGCAAATTCACCCTGGGCACAATCGATTGCTTTTTTCTCGGTAGGGTAGAAGCAATCGATTTCAGATCCAGTGCGCAACTTACAGTAGGAAAAGGGCCGTTATGACTGCCTGCCGACCCACACTCTGGTTTTGTTTGCCTACACAATACTGATTGTGGACACTTTGCCTTTCAGAAAAAAAAGCAAAATAAAAATAATGAAAGGCTTCATAAACTATTAAGAAGCCACATGTTTACATATCAGTCATCTTGGTGTGGCTACGGTCTGATCAAGCCTAGTGTGACCCAGGTATTCAGCCCGAGGGCTAAATGCTGCACATATATAACATAAGTCTCTAAACGAGGCATAAGAAATCTTTGCCACTCCAGGAGCTAGATTCAGTAAGCTGTGGGAAAGGAAAAGTGCCCATAGCAACCAATCAGGTTCTAGCTCTCATTTTCCTATTGCGTACTCAAGAATGTCAGCTTATTATCTAATAAACACAAAAAAGTTTATTTAATTACAAGTTTAACCAGTATTTTTAATTATGTTCTATCCTGTGAGAATGCTGTTACAGTACACAAAAAGTGAGTTATAGGACACTAAATATAAACATAGAGCAGTGCATGGAGCTTTCATTTTTCTTGGTCAGCCTTTGGTAGTCGTTTTAATAAATTATTAAACTATCCAAACACTGATTGCTGAATCAGGAATTGCTGTAAAAATCTTACTCTGAACACCTGTTCCAATAAGTGCAACTAAAACTTTTAGTTATGAACAAAATATAAATATTAAAAATGTCAGGACAACTTTAATCAGTGGTAAAAGGACTACCAAATAATCAAAAAATCTAGGACCTAGAGACTTTACTTCTAGTACAATGGACTAATATAAAACAAAATAAGGAAAAGTAAATAAACTAAGAATCTAAAAAATATCCGAAGCTGCCAGTAATTCAAGGTTGTCTACCATCTACTTATATTGGAAAGCGTGTAGCAGAACATGAAGCCGTGTTAATGTGACTGACACCATGTGCTAATTTCATCTGTTCCATATAAAAAATAAAAAAAAGGCAGTCTGTTTAATATTCCCACTATACTGCAGTCACTAACAAGAGCAGCGCACATGAGCCTGACAGTGTCTCCACTCACCTTGGACGAGGGAGGAACTGGGCGAGACTGCAGCGTCATGACCGAGCCATTCACCCGCCCAACACCACGTGACCCGGTAAACTGAACGGCCGTGTGCTCGATTGATGTAGTGACCCGTAGAGCGATGCGGCCGGGCGGCACGTCAGTGGGTGTGAGGAACAGAATGTTCTCATAACAGAGCATTCCTTGTTATGGGATAGACAATGGTTGTGAATAATCACACTGGTATTACAACGAAGGTGTTGAGGGAGGGACTATGCTTGTCTTCATGTGGTGAATAATCAGTACATTTTCTTAGTATCACTTGCACTTAAAATTACTTAATATGATTAAATGTAATCATCAGTGTTATTACTGAGTTAAATAAATTGGTAGTGTGTATATTGCAATTTCTAGTCACGAATCAAATGCTGATAACAGTCTAGTAAAAGGGAAGCTGGTCACATGAAAAAATATATTATATAATATCATCATATAACAAAACTGGCATTAGTGGATTACCAATGACCCTAAACACATACGTGCAAGCAACGGCCAACTGCAGTTTTAGCCAGGAACAAGCAGAATACCTTAATCTTTCACACCCTTATCAGTGGTTAGTGGATGCCCATGAAAGTGAGCAAATTTGGTATTAGCTACAATATAAGACAAAAAAAATACAAGAAAATCACAATGCGTGGCTACTTTAAATAGAAAACCCTTTAATGTCAGACTTATACCGCTTTCACATCATCATCCCAGAAAAACCCCGGGACTTTTCTGGGAGCATTGCCGTGTGTTTCTCATAACCACGTTATAAGTCCACCAAAAACACAGGAAATTCCCGGGTCTGTCCCTTTCACATTACCAGGAATTTCCTGTGTTTTAGTGGATTTTTAACGCTGGACAGCATGCTGATGCTTGCAGTTCTACAAGCATCAGCATGCCCAGGGATGGCAGGGCATGCTAGTGCCTGAAGAACCACAAGTGCCAGCATGACCTGTCACCCGTTACAACACACAAATGCATACCCCTCCTAGCACCTTAATAAAATATAGGGCCGGCCCCAACCCTAAAAAAAATACTAAACATTTAATGCCCCCCTATAAAGAATACATTACATTTAATACCACAAATATTGAAAAAAAAATTTACCGATGTAACAATGGAAGTGTATTGGTAACATTAAGGTCAATGCGATCGCCACAGGCTTCATTGTGTTACCTGCGACAGGCTGTGATTTTGCTGCGCGTTCCGGTGCTCTGTTCTGTCCCTCCGGATGAGGCTGAACAAGCAGTGCCTGCCAGTGGTCCTGATTACCCCCTGGCCGGTAAGAGGGGTGCAGACTGTGGGCCCGATGCAATTGCCGGCAATATTTTAAAAAAGCCTTCGCCGACAATTGAACGTAAAAAATTTGCATATTCAATTATTTTTTTACCGCTGCGCTAAAACAGCAGCCAGCGGTAAAAAAATTTAACGGAGAAAAAAAAAAACCTTTAAACGTCGCAAATCACCTCCTGCTAGCAAGGGCATGCTGACACTTGTTGTTCTCCAGGCGCTAGCATGCCCTGCCATCCCTGGGCATGCTGATGATTGTAGAACTACAAGCATCAGCATGCCCTATACTTGCCAATTTATTTTTTATTTTTTACACTATCTGACGTTAGAAACAGATTTGTTTACTGTTGCCATAGCAACAGTAGACTAATCTGAGCCAATCAGGAGGCAAAATGAAAGACCTGGGTTGAAAACAACCCTGGTGCTTTCACATTGCCACCCTTCCCGGGTTGAACTTGGGAAAAACCCTTCTTTTTTACCGTGTTCAAGTCCTGGGTTTCTTGGAAGTGGCGGTTTCACATCACCACCAAAAACCCGGGTTTTTGATGGTAATGTGAAAGGGGTATAACAGAACTTCTCAAGTCGTCGCGCAATGTGCAGCTCAGGGGTGGGGGAGTAGGAACTGGGGGTGCAGAGGGGGCACAAGCGTTGTTCTGGATCTAGCCCAATTTGTATTTTCTGAAAATCTATTCACTTTACTTTTACCCTGAATTTCATGCAGTGCGTCCAGTACGGATATCACAATAAAGAAATACTAAAAAACAAACAAACATGAGATTTAGCAATTAAAATTTATAGCACATACCATAATGTATAAATACATTTTTATAGTAAAATAAACAATGAAGCTGGGGTTGGCCAACCCCAGAAACACTGACAAAAATCAACATAGGAGTCATTGCATGTCCAACAGTCACTGTCAGAACTGTCAAAAATGACATGCACAACATGAGAAAAGGGAGCTAAAGGCCCTATAGTTGTCCTTGGCCTTTTGCCCCACCCCCCGGAAATTTTCTTTCCTACACCCCATATTCTGCCTGGGGTTAAAAATTATCAAGGGCTCTTTGGAGTAAGCATGCCCAGTAATGCATGAGTGTAGCCATTGTGGGTCCTTTCATCACACTGCCTTTCCTACGTTATAATATGCCACATTTTCTATTTCATCCCAATGGGAGATCTCAGAGGGAAGAAAAAGATGTCTGTATGGGAGTGGGGAGTAACAATTTATACAAATTTCATTTTTAGGCACTGCCCCTTGTCAATCACTACTGCCATTCAAAATGTTCCAGATGGTGGGCGGGGCTTGATGACGGAATCGCATCAAGTCCCGCCCATCCCTAGTAACACTAGGGATAACTATAAAGAGAGAAGGGATGGGGCCTGCAGGAAATTTTCAGGAGTCTCCCGGATATTCCAGGAGGGTCGGCAACATTACCCATATTAAGTTATGAGTTGAGACCTATTGAGCCCAAATATGTGAGCGTATGAAGTCCTATAATAGGACCCCAAAATGGATCTCAATAAACCCTAATAGCTCCTGCCTTTCTATTTCTCTATCACCCTATGTCTCTCAAACCCCCAACATTATCCATTTCTCTGCAACCCCTTCACTTACTTTCTTTTCATCTTTTTTCTCACTTATACCTCAGAATGCAGGATATGAAGGGAGACGATGTGTGCGTTACAGCAACATAAGGTAGGGTGCAAATGCACACAGACAGGCAGGGACGCCGTCAACAGTTGTGGGGCCCAGGTCACATCCGTGAGGCCCCACCCGCTATGTAACATCATCGGTGGGGCCCGTGGACCTGCATTAACAGCTGCCCCATCATCTCCCAGACAATAGTCCTGGCTGCCCCCCCATGATCCTGGAGACAGGGAAATAGGAATAAAAAATGAAGGCCCAAAGGTAGTACGGCTAATCTAAAGGGATGGGGCTGATAAATTGCCAGTGTACCAGCACACTTAGAACACTGATATGCTGACAGAATCTGCTGCAGTGCATCAAAGTGAATGCCAGTGACTGACATCCCTCTACTAAGCACACTGTCAAGCAGCAGCTATAGGACCAGATTTGCTAAGCTGTGGGTTTAAAAAAAGTGGAGATGTTGCCCATAGCAACAAATCAGATTCTAGCTGATATTCTCTAATATGCAATAGTTAAATGAGATCTAGAATCTGATTGGTTGCTATGGGCAACATCTCCACTTTTCCAAACCCGCAGTTTAGTAAATCTGGCCCATAGTGTGCTTTAGAGGATGTTAGTCACTGACATTCATCCTCATGTACTGCAGCGGGAGGCTGACATTTGTGGGGGCCTATTTTTAGATAGAGGCTTGGTGCTGTAGTTCCATCAGCCCCAATGTTAATCCAGCTGTGCTAAGCAACTTCTTGAAATTTCTTGAAACAAGCTAAATACTTCATCCCCAAGCAAAACACCTGATCATCCTAAAACTGAGGACAGCCTAAAATGTTTTTGGATCAATGATTTAAAATAGCTGCCTAAACTGGCATAAGCATACAGCATCAACAGCAGAGTGGATATTATACTTAATTGCAAATTGCTTTCTCCTTTTAATTACAGCAGGCACCTGCACCAGATGTCCAGCGCTAGATGTTTGTAACAAAAAAAACACTATACCCATGCTGCCAGTGATGTTAACTATCATTGGTGCAGGGGGTGTGGGCGCTGCGGGGCCCAGAGGAGAGGGGGCCCGTAGAAGCTTCCACCACTGTTCGCACCACAAGATGACTTGAAGTGTGAGTAAAGACTCAGGATTCCATAGGTTAACCATTATTGGCCACAGCAGAAAGTAACATGTGGTGCCGATATTGGAATTTTTTGCTGGCAGAAAAATATTCCCATTAATCAGATACTTCCTGCTGTGACCAATAATTATTCTAGTGCAGGGGTTCTCAAACAAGTCCTTGGGGGGCCCTCACAGTGCATATTTTCTAGGTCTCCTCATAATTACAGGTGAGTACCACCTGTGCATCTTCTCACATGTCAGTCAGTAATTAACATACCTGTGCTCCAGCTAGGAGACCTGGAAAACATGCACTGTTAGGGGTCGCTGAAGGCCAGTTTGAAGACCTCTGTTCTAGTGTATAGCCAGCTCTACTCTCTTTGAATTCCATTATTCACAGGACAGAGGCTTCTATCAGACATCAGGCCAGATCCTGAGCTACGTACGCTAGCGTTTTTATGCTAGCCGCTGATGTAAAATCGCCAAATTTGTATGTACTGCGCATGTGCGTAGCAGATGTTACGCAACGTAACTCTGATCGTACATAACTTCAGCGTAAATACGAACAAAAGGGTGTGTCTTCCATACGACACCTGGAATTACGCTTTGTAGGCGGAGGGAGGGATTTAAATCGTACAGCATGGGCCGGGTTAGGCCGTTACGTACATCAATGCATTTACGCTTGGAAAAGTTAAGGTAGGGTTTGTGAAACGTAAATCGAGTAAAGTATGTATGAGCGAGGGGAGTGCATAGTACTTAAGATAGCGTCAATACGCTACGCCAACGAACGTAAAAAGGACTTCAGTCTGGATCTACCCCATTATCTTTAGCCCTCTAGGGAGGCATCTCCGGATCTGCCACTCATGTAATGAGTGGAATGAATATACTAAAATAAACCACATAGCTGGACCCTGTTAGTGTGGTATAGATGACAGTAGGTTGTTACATTCTGCCACCAATTTTTAATAAATGCTTCATTTCTAAAGCTATGATTTTGCCAAGTGTACAGCAGGAAATCCTGTAAGCTCTGCCAAAGCTGATTAACAATCGCATTTTTATTGTGGTAATAAACTAAAAATAAAACGCAGCTTTTATCCCGCCATTACATGTATTTACCAATGGCTCTAACTGATCGCCGCTGGCATGCGTTGGTATAGAGTCACAACTGTCCAAAAATGGGTCATGAAATATGTCATCCTTCCGAGATTGCTTTTACTTAATGTTCAATGTTTTGAAACAGAACAGAAAAATCGTGGACTGCATCCAGTCTGAAAACAAGAGAACTGGTAGAAATATACACCTCAACAATACCATATAGAATTTTTCTGGAAGTCAGAATTATGTTATTCTTTGCTTTTGCTTATTGCACACAGACACAAACCATCTTCACTTTTACACGGTTATTTAGACCTGGGTTAGGAAGGTCAGCTGTCAACTTAATGGCAACAGATCAGATGAAATTTGCTTTCTTTGCAATTCAACTTTTCCATAACTATTACAGGTTTCAGTTAAGATTGTATCTACTTTTTTTGCACTGGACATTCACACAAATTCTTGCTTACTGATAAGAATGCATTCGGATTTATTCATATTTAAGAAGGGCTGGCTTGTAGGGATTTCATTTTGACAGTTATAAAATATCAAAATATTGATGGGGGGGAATACATTTAAAATTGTTAATACAAGTAATAAAATAAATCCTTAGCTAGTGAGATTTTGCTGCCGTTTACTGGATGAGCTATTAGCCTTCCAAAAAAGAAAATAGATAAAAGATTATTGTAATGGCTAAACCAGTGGTTCCTAAACTGTGTGCGCTGTGGCTCCCTGGGGTGCTGCGATGCTCTCATCGGGGTGCCGTGGAATGTTTCTATTTTCTATTCTATTCTATTTTTGTCTTAGGGGTGCCTTGAAAAATATGGAGACCCTAAGGGTGCCTCGAACTGAGAAAGTTTGGGAACCACCGGGCTAAACACAAAGTGTTGGCATTACAATATACTATGGCAGGTGTCACATAAAGGACTTTGTCAGATAGAAGAATGCTGATTTGCATTTTAATGCTGGCAGGTTAACAGTCAGTACTCTCAACAGCGGCGTAACATACTACACAAGTTTAGAGATTGGGACACGTTATGTTGAGAGAAGAGGGAGACAAACTTGTTTGTCTCTATAGTTCTGATATTTGAGCAAACATGAAGATCACTAATGAAATAAAAATAAATGAATGAGAAGAAATAACTGACACAACCTCCCTTCTCAATGCCTGTGACACAAACTCTGGTTAACATAATTATCTTTATCCGTTTCAGAATAGGAATATGTGGCATAATGTCCAAGTGTAAAGTCTTGCAGAGATAGATTGTTATCTAATGTTTAGGAAATAAATTATCATGTATACTGTAGATATGTAGAGACACAAAGTAATGAACTGCATGTGACCTTCTTTTCTTAACAACTAACTAGAAAGTACTTTACGGTGCCTTTTAGATAAATGGTTGAACATTACCTCCAACAGCATTAAGCACACAGAACAAGTTGCAAACTCAGCAACTACAAGAAATTATAGTGATCCATTTACGTAGTTCTGCTATGCAGAAAACTGAATTTTCAGCACATTAAATTAAAGGAAAAGAAATTTTATAATATTAGATAAAGGATAAACATCTACATGCAATTCCTGCATTGCACCTTTTATATGAGGCTCAGACATTTTGGTTGAATGATAATAAAATTGGCCTGGATCCAACTCCCCACTCATACAGACATACAAGTGTGTACACTTTGTACTATTTAAATACTATGCCCTCCTTTATGGCAGAAACACGGCTGCTTCCAGTCCTGTATTGCTCTGCAACTGAAACTGGTACCAAGACAGTAATGTGGACCCAAATCCATCCTGCTAATGCGGTGCTTGTGCATGTGCTGCCAATCCTAGGGATCGGAAAATGCATTACTATTAGTCATTCTGGATCCAGGCTATTATTCTAAAGAAGAAAAAGAAAGAAAAGAATATGCTCCAATATCCCTGTTTGTCCTTATACAATAATTAGACATTATAAAACTGTCCTGAAATAGTTACTTAAATAACTGAACAACACAAAGAATACAAACCATAGAAAATCACTTTATTTAAGGTCCTAGAAAAATATTTCATTGCAAACATAATAAATAAAAATAAAAAACACTGCTCATGGGGTTCCTATTATGTCTGTTATTGGTCCTTTTATACAAAATGTTACAACTCATAATTAAAGGTAAAAACCAAGCTGCATAAATACATAAATAGAAACCGCGCTATGAAACTAGAGTGCAACCATTCTGAAGTATTTGATTAGTCATATCATGTAATTGGAGCAGATGAGCGAATCTTTGAGGTGCAAGAAGATGTAATAACAAAATAAACTGAACACTACCAAAAATCTATTACTACTAAAGCAAAACTTAGAACTTGCATTTGTGAATATTAATAGGATATATATTTTGCATCTGTACCAAATGCAGGAGGTGATCTGTGCAGATATTTATTATTAAATTTGGTTTAAACTGGGTACACGCTGGAGTTTTTTCTAAGCAACGGCGTCAAGCAACATCTTACCAGTGTACTGTTCAGCAATGCTGTAGAATCAGAAGCAGCATCTGATCGTTTGATTAAGTTATCTGTAGTGGCTAATATTACGTATGTCAAAATGCCTCCAATAATGAGTGAGTTTGCTGTCCCGACAAGAATAAAGACAGATTCTCCACTAAATCATTTCAGTATATACTAATAAATTGTTATAAAACTCAAGGTCCGGATTCACAGTTACGTAGTTTTCGTCTTACATACGTTGTTTTAAGAATTGAGCTACTACGCATGCGCAATTCTTAAAACAACTTACATAAGACTAAAACTACGTACATAAGACTAAAACTACGTAAATATGAATCCGGACCCAAGACTTCAAACCTTGGAGTAGTATCGTTCTAGATGTTGCATCGCTAGAAAAACCAGCGTGTATACAGCTTTATGCAGAGATCATAGCAGCAATCCAACTGAAACATATTCTATCATACAAAAACAATAAAGAAATTAATCAGTTTTACCTATATAAATACGAAAGTTATTAGTGATCCTTTTAATTAACCATAGGTTGTAATCATGAAATACATTCATGGAAATTGGTTAATTTGAACCACCATGTTTGCTTCCGATAGACTGGTCATCTGTTATTTCTGATTGCAATACACTGGCATCAGAAACTCTGGAAGATTTATGGCTACAATCATCTCCTATGTCCTCGGGAAGGTTTTTCTCTGTAGAGAGACTTTTTTTAAAAGACTCCTTTCGATCCTTCCCACTGGCTGACTCTTTGGACTTTTTACTTGCACTGCTTTTCTCACAGTGACTAGAATCTGACACTGAACGCTCATTGCCATCTTCATTACTGACAAGCAGGTTGGATTTTTTTGAATTTTCTCCATCTTTGGTAGATTGCTTTGCACTGGCAATCCTGTGTTTCTTTACATGCTTGATAGAAAGATCGTCTTTGCTCTCCTGGCTGTTGGGATGTAATTCACCAGGTTGAGAATGGCATTCTTCTGATGGACCTGTAAGGACACCTTCCTTATCTCTGCTGTGACTCTGAAAAAATATTACAAATTCACAAACAAATGAAATCACGTCACTGCTGGGTTGAGTCATTTAGCTACAACAGCAAAGAAAATTAAATAAAATCTGAAATTAGTAATGAATCATTTCAAATGTGCAATTTTGATTTAATAATTTGCATCATCTACTACATTAGACTACATCTAAGGAAGGAAACTTAAAAGTTTTAAATAGATATTTTAACCTCCCAAGAATGCACAATTTCTAATAAAATAAATGCTATTTAGACTTCTGAACCTCCACCATTTTGTGACTCATAAGGTGTAAATAATATGGTATTGGTTGCAGACAAACAGTTTATTTCAAATATTTCTGAATTTAAAAAAAAAAATTAAATTCCTATAGCGTAAATAAGTATTTCATTACTTTGTCAATGAAGTAGGTTGTGTGCAGGTTTTGTATGTTTTCAGATGATGGTTGTTGAGATTTCCCAATGGTGGAAGACATTTGTGGTTCTCCTGGCAAGGCAAAGTCGGATTGGTCAATGCCCACCATACCAGCAAGTTGACCCAACCTGAAAATATAGTAAATATATGAAACTATATATACTGCAAAGAGCAGTACCTCAATTATTAAAATTCATAAATACTGCAAAACTTTTATACTGTAATTTCTCTATGACAACATATGCCACAGTCAGGGAAGGAATAATTAGCACGTTAAGAAGTATTGGAGAAAAAAAAAAAAACTGTCGCTTTAGGTGAACATAGAAACATGGGGTGATATACAGACCACCAGGACTGGATGATGAAATGCAAAATGCTACATTGCAAAATTTTACAAACTTGGCATTAAAAAACCAATGTAATAATCATGTGATATTTGAGTCTACCTGGGGGGCAAGTCTTCTGTGAGTTCCACTAAAAGTGGAAACATTTTAAATTCATTACAGGGAGTGTTCCTCAAGCAATTGGTGAGAGAACCTATTTGCAAAGATGCAATCTTAGATGTGGTACTTACAAAAGTAACAGATTATCAGAAGTATGTGTAGGTGAGAACCTATTATCCAATAAGGGCTAATATAAAGACTCTTACCACACAAAAACAGGTGCTACATTTTAGAAAGGCTGATTTGGAAGAAATGAGAAAATGTGTAAGTAACTCTGTGACAAAGTGGAAGCACCTGAAAGCAGTGCTGAGCAGTGGGAAATATTAAGTTATTCATTAACTGCAACAGACCTTTGTATCAGAACGATTAAGGAAAACTCCAAATTAAGGAACCAATATGGTTTACAGAAAAGGTAGCAGGTATAGTTAAAGCAAAAAATATGGCTTTTACGAAACATAAGTAAATTTATTTTGAACAAATTATGACAGAGATTATGTCTTGCAAAGCAAAAAGAGGCTAAGGTGGTTATCATAGCTTACTAAAGAAGGCAAAGCAGTGGACCAGATTCAGAGTTTGAAAATAATAGGAAAATTAGACCTGGGCAAAACCATGCTGATTTCAGGGAAGGGAGTCAAATTTCATCTGTGGCAAACAGTATTAGAGGTGAGAGGTGATGCTTTCTATCCCAAGTCTAAATAACAGCATAAAAGTGAAGCTGATCAGGTATCTGTGTGCAATAAGCAAAACATTCCCCCTGCATGCATAAAATATACTTGACTCCCCCTGAAATCAACATGGTTTTGCCCAGGTATAACATTCCTCTCTTATTTTCAAACTCTGAATCAGGGCCAGTGAGTGGAAATCTTGTCAAAGGTACAGGACTATGACAGATCATCAATTTACCTATTACTGATTTTAGGATCACTGGTTAGTTTGCCACTTCTTCCACTTTTATGCAAAGGGACTACATTTTATATTTTCCAGTCTTCTGGAATTACTCCTCTTAATAGTGAATGGTTGAATAATTAAGTCAATGGTTTTACAAGGACCCCTCTTAGATAGGATACCAAAAGTAGTTGATAAGTTAAATAACTTCCCATCCGAGGTAGTAGAGGCTTACACAGTAGGGCAATTTATACATGCTTGGGGTAATAAAAGGGTATCCCAAATCTCGGTTTAAAAATAAAATAAATAAATGTGCAGACTGGATTGGGCTAAGTAGCTTTTATAAGCTGTCAATATCTGTTATATGTCATTGATCAAATCTGACCATAAATAACATAATAGTAAGCTCTATTGGCATGCCCTTCAATATCAGTAAATATAGTTGCTTATATGTATATATTTCCAGTGTATGCACTCTTTATTTGACAAACAATGATATTACATTTATTTGGAGGTTAGTCACTTGAATAATTTACTAATATTGGAAAGCAGTAATTCCACTTGACAAAATATAGAAAATATCTTTTCTCATTTAATATTATGGGGTACAGACTATGAGTTCTAAAATGTACATTAAATAGGAAAATGGAATAACCAGTTGTCTGGAGGACCTCCCTACCACAGACAACAATGTCTGTTTTGTCAAATTTAGTTTGCAGAGAGGACTATTAAAGAAATTCATGACATTTTTGTAAATAAGTGCACAGCAAAGAGAAAAATGGTACCAGAAAAGACAGTCCTTTCAAGTTGTCATATTAAAATAACAGAAGAATTTGAAGCTGAATTAAAGAAAGGCAGATTGGCAGACTGCAACACAACCAAGTTACAAAGTATTGATTTCTCAGAAAACAGGGATGTAGGCTGACACAGGGATGAAGAGCAACACCTGTACAATGTGAACACCACAGACAATTTTAGATTGAGGTACGAGGCGGTTATATAAATAACTGCCGTTAGATAAGATATTCATGAAAAAAAGAGAGCATAACTCTTCCACCTGAGAGAACAATATCCGGGACACTGTTTTTTAATGGAAAACAAATCCTCATCCAAAGTGACCAATAATCACTTTGAGAAACAGAAAAAGGTAGGAGTTAAAAATAACAAATAATCCCTGCTCCAATTAGTGTTCAAATGAGCATGGTGAAAGAAAATCATTGCAATGGACTGGATGTAGAGTATGAAAATAAGTGGTAAAGGGGCAGAGCTCCCTAGATTAATAGTCAAAATAACAGATTCAAATTTGAGCAAGACAGTATCTGTGTGCAATAAGCAAAAGTAAAATATTCTCCCTGCATGCAAATATTATTGATTGGACTCCCATCTGAAATTTAATATGGTTTTGTCCAGATGTCAACCTGTTTTCTTCTTATTTTCAAAATCTGGATCCAATAAAATTAGGTTATAATAATGTAAGCAAGGGATTAACATGTGTTCCCTCCTATACACTTGGAAAAAAAAAAAAAAGGGAAATTATAGAGGCACATTTTTTTCTTCTTCTGTCACACCAATATAATATAATATGTAATATATCTGCACAGAGCTAAGCCCTTTCAGAAATTATCACATACATACATTTATTACATATGAGATAATTATGGTGCTATTGTAAGTTCTAAAGAATCTTAGATGTCATCAAGTAAATTAATAAATAATGCTTTAATATATTCTATAAGTATATAATCTTGACCAAAAAAATAATACCACTAAACAAAAGTGACATTTTTGGAAACATGGTATCAACTTCATGACAAAATAAATTAAATAAAGAGATTGTAAACATATAGTATATTCTAGAGAAAAGTTATTGAGCTGCACAGGAAAAGATGTTTGAAACAAATCTACATGTATAATAACCCCCTTACCAAGAGAACTCAAGGTCTCAGATGTGGGATTTACATAATCAGAATATCAACGGGGTGGTTACATTTTAATAAAGTTTTATACTCCTTATTTTCAGTGTCAGGATTCAGATTCATGATATTGATCTAATCATTATGGAGAAAGCAGTTTACTGTACTGCAATTTAGGGTGTGCACCGGAATTGCCTGTCTCCCTCTGTTGTGTCTTTTCAGCAGTGTGTTTGTATATAGTATATTCTTTAGTCATTATTTAATGATACGGAGGATATTAAATTATAGTTTTTGAAATATAGTCTTTTATGCATTATATATAAAGGATCATGTATGCAGACAATTTCTGCACTCTAGGGAAGTTTTCCAATGTTCTAAAAAAAAAAAAAAATCATATCTTGTGTCAATAACACTTTCCTCAAGAGATTTTAAATATTCATCTGAACAGATTATACAGAAGACCTAATATGCACTGTGAGCTCGCCACCAAGACTGTTATCCAGCAGAGTTAATAAATACCATTATTAGGTGGAATGCAAAACGGTAAAGTAACAGCAACAGCAATATTCTCCATACACAGATACTGGAGACAAGCATTACCTGACAGAATGCTTACCAGCAAATAATTAATGCAAAGTCCATTGATACTTCTTAACATTCTACTTCCTTTAAACGCATTTTCACATGCTCAGCAATATTTTAGTGATCTTATAATTCAAGCAATGTATGGTTTTTAAACACAGTATAGAAAACATGATGCAGCCTCACAAATAGACTTCTATTTCCTATACAAGATATTAGAGTATACAACAACATATACACAAATAGAACATCCTCCCCACTTATATAGGTACAGTAAGGTAGGAAGGTATGGAGACAAAATAGGGTCAGTACTGTCTGTAGTGTTATCGCAGAATCATTTTATTTCCTACTGAATACCCTCAGAATTACCAATATGTCTACACAAATGCCTACATACCAAATGGAGGCAACACAAATATCCCCAGTTTCAATATAGTTGGATAACAATTACATTAAATTAAAATCGCTTTCCGATTATTCACATTAAGCACAGATCTTATTATTAATACAGATATTTTTTTATCACTCTTCCTCTGACCATGATATGCACTAATCATCATTTATTTAGAGCCACTAATTCTGCAGCACTGTACAGAAAATATTATCCATTCACATCAGGTTCTGTCCCATTGTATTTTAGTCTAAATTCACTTACACACAGACAGAGACTAAGGTTTATTTTTGGCAACAGTCAATTAAACCATTAGCAAGTTTTTGGAGTGTGTGAGGAAGCTAGAACACCTGGTGGAAACCCACACAGACACGGGGAGAATATACAAATGTCACATAAATAAAAGGTCCTGTCCAGAAATCAAACTCATGACCTCAGCACAGTGAGGCAGAAGTGGGTGTGCAGAAGGGCCCTGCTCACTCAGCCAGTTCCTCTAGCTGGAAAAATTTATTGCTTTTGCCTCAATTGCTTTTGCAATCGAGCAATGAACACGTTGCTCCAAAAGGCAAGTAAAAATAAAATCCAACAC
>WWET01000238.1:617833-640852 GCA_011038615.1 Limnodynastes dumerilii | reverse complement strand
GTAATCCAAGATGGCGGCGCCCATGGACCGGAGCACCGCCGCATCTGCCGCCAAAATCCACGCGGAAGACGCCGGGAGCAGATGCCCGTGACCTAATGGTGAGTATCGGAGTCTGTCACTGTAACGGTGGCAGACTCCGGGAAAAGCACAGCGCCGGGCCCCGCACAGCAGAGAGACGACGCATGGGGTAAGTGCGGCACTTGCCGTGTATCATGACAGAATGGAGAGAGAGACTCCTTTTTTTTTATTTTCCTGTTATCTTTACATTCTAAGAGGTACCATCTAAAGATGAACTGATGCCAATTGGACAATAGAAGGCTCATTGTTGATCCCTGGAATGTGTTTTCATTGTGTTGGGAAAGTGCACCAAGCAAATAAGTACCCTAAAAATGCTTAAACCAGGTGAATATGGAAGAAGTTCACCTGGGAATCCATTTGTTCTCTTCCATGTATTAACTTCTGGTGAGTGTTCATGATTGTGTACCTTGATGATATTCTACAGAAAAACAAAAGTGCACTCGAGAGTGAAACAGGTTGGTTGCTCTGGAAATTCAAAAGTAGCAGCTGTGGGGTAGAGAGGAGTTTTACCTACTCCTCTATATGTAATCAAAAACAGGCAAATATTCCCAATAGGGATAACCCCAGCGCTATAAAATGTTAGTAAAAATTTACCTATGTGAAAATATATACATATGCACCGAGCAGCAAACGTAAAATATCAAATACAATTTATTAACATGAAAGTCCGATATGGGCTATAACCACACAATACAACACAAAATAAAAACAATAAAAATGTGTGCAAGCAGCTTAATTCATATGGCATATATTAGGATACATACAAGAGTGTTTGGGCACACTAATATATTTCTATAGTCCACCGATTATTTGCAGCAATATTTAGCTGCGTGCTTCTATTGTATGAGCTCAAAAGATTTTGGTAGTTCACTGTGGCATATATATTATGTTAAAAGAGCTGTAATCATCAAATCCAGCAATGTTGAATATGTCTTTCCGTACATATGGATGTTATTTATAGCCAATGAGCGCTTAATAGTTATGTTGGACTAGAAAGCCAGTGACAACAATGTTGCAAATTTGTAGCAGCAGAAGCGGGTAATAATTATACCAAATAATGCAGTGAACCATCAATAAAAACACAGTCATATGCCCATCGCAACTTGTTGAAGTCTCTGTGATACAACTTGCCAAAATCACACTCACTGCTCCGGTACTGTAAGGTTTCAAAGCGGTCCAGGGACGGACAAGAGAGATCCTTCCTTCACGTGAACAGACTTTGTTCACCGGTGGCCACCCGGGATTGAATCGTGAAGGACCGAAGACCGCAAACACATCCGGAGCGTTAGTACTGTCGGCTGCTTCTCTGCACACGTGTAGTGATTAAACCGCTGACGTGTTTCTTCCTCACCTGAGGACTTTTTCAAAGCATAGTGCTGGTATAGCATGGTCCAGTCCCTTTTAACCGGGATGTCTAGGTGGATTTTCGTTAATTACTTCATTTAAAATACTCTTTAACAGTATCATTTAAAAAATTTTATAGATACCCAGAGTCCACATGGGGGTGGATTAATATCATACATGGTAACAAATTAAAAAAAAAATTTTTTTTAATTCAAACTGTTTGCTGCTCGGAACACTTTAAACATATGTCTAACTGTCTAGACGAACCCTAACTAACACAAAATATATAGTCATGGCAACGTTTACTACATTCACCTAATTTGGTATCATCAGTGAGTATCTAAAGAATACATCTCAAAAGCTTTTATTTCATACTTGATCTTATATTATTTAGAGTTTATATCTTACATATCATAATGAATGAATGAAACTTGGACCCGCGGAACAGTAATCAGAAAACACCCTACGGTGAACAACAGAGACAGATGACAAATAAAGCAGGAGGCGAGACTGGGCAGAAGGGGCTGCCCAGGACAGACAACGAAGAACAAACAACAATAGACTGCGGACTGAGTAGGTGGACTGGACTGACAGGACTCACTAGGGCTTATATACTTCAGGCACACAGAATGATCCCTTACGGGATCACAAACACACTCACACAGGTAAAAATGGGGAAACCAGGTAGGTAGATATATGTAAGGAGGGAGACCCGGAGAGGTTGGGAACAATAAGGTAAATGGTAGGTAGATACAAGGCAGGCAAGGGGGACACTCAACGGTCAATTCACTAGCAGAGCACAGGGCTGAGACTAGGCACACAGAAAAGGCAGGTAACAGTACTGGAATCAGAGACTATCACCAGCAACTCCAGTGTGGCTGAAAGGGAGCTTTAAAGAAGCAGGGAGCAATAGGAGACTGCAGAGTACGCGCCAAGGGAAGCGATAGGAGATCCCCATAGCAACCAGGACGCCGCGCCGACCCGACGGGAAGAGTGTGCGTCGCCGTCGCCTGGACAACACATGAGCCGCAAGCAGGAAGCCAGCGTACCGCCGGGGGAGCCGGAGAGGGAGGCGCTGCATGTGCAGAGGTAAGGAGAGGAGGGGAGGGACGGACACAGGCGGCCGGAAGACGCTGCGCCCTGACAGATAACAACAAAATTCAAATAACTTTCAAGAATATTGGTTCTCAGATGTTTAACCATCACGTATAGTGGAAAATTTTAGATTTTTTGATAGTAGATCAAAAGGTACTATTCTCTATTGTGCATATACATTAATATAACATAATTCACAGATTTATACATAATCTATACTATATCTGTATTAAATTTGTCAAGAAGGCTGAAATAGTTTATAATTCTGTTCATCTCCAAAAATTTATAGGCAACTCTCATAGATATTCTAATCAATGTTTAATACATCAAGCAGAGTTTAAGGTTATTAAAAATGATGGTGACAATAAATTAGTGCACTACCATGCTTATGTCATAGTGCAATATAGTAATGTCCCCACCGAAAGTGGTCAAAGTTGTTATAATTATCCCGAATCCTAATCCATTCCATGAAGAGACTCACTATACCCTTATATATAGAGCAATACAAAGTTTCACGTAAAGTTTATTAATTAAATAGAACAAAAAATACAAATAACAACAAGAGATTTTTTTGGTATGTCAATATCCTGTATCTTTGAATTCCACTATATCATTAAGGCCTTCAGGGACCAAAGTCTGTAACTTAAAGGGCCAGAAGGCCTCCCTTTGGCACAGTTTGGTATATCTATTACCCCCCCTATTCGTTACAGCAATGTGTTCAATACCACACACTCTTACTAGACTAACATAATTTTGATGGAACCTAGAAAAATGTCTATATAGAGAGTGTGTGGTAAGACCCTTGGTGATGTTTCTCCGATGTTCCCGGGAAACGGTCTTTTAATTTCCTTGTTGTTCGCCCCACGTACTGCAGGCCACAAGGGCACTGCAGTACGTAGATGACGAAGGTAGACTCACATGTAATATGCTCACGGATAGGGGAGGAAAAACCGCCCACAGAGGATTGGATCGAGGTAGCTCCGTCCATAATATATGTGCAGGTATGACAGATCTTTTTTCTACACTTGAAACAGCCCTGATTGTCAACCTGAGATTTAGTTCTAGTTTTAGAGTTCAACGTAATTCTACTAGGGGCCAGTAAATCTTTTATATTTTTATTCTTCTTATATATATGGCTTCTCGCCAATGAGAGGAGCTAAAATAGGGTCTTGTTTCAATAGGTAGAAATTATTTTTCAAAACATTACTCAAACTTTTATACTTGTTATTAAATTTAGAAATAAAATAAATTTTCTGCTCATCATAGTTAGATCTTGAGCTGTCCCTTGATTTAGTCTTAGGGATTAATAAGTTTCTTCTATCCAGTTTTCTTGCCCTCTCAAGTGAGTCCTTAAGTATATCCTCAGGATAACCTCTGTATTTAAATTGGTTTGTCAGGGATTTTGCCTGTTTCTCAAATTCATGGTCTTCATTGCAATCGCGATGTATTCTGGTAAGCTGGCCAAAAGGAACATGATCCACCCAGGGACGGTAATGACCACTGCGATAATGCAGGAAATTACAAGCGTCCGTGGGTTTGGAAAAGTTCTTGGGAGTGATTTTATTGCCATTGGCGGAGAGTGTGATATCCAAGAAGTCTACCGTGTTCGTGCTAAAGTGAGAAGTGAATTTCAAATGTGTTCCAATTAAGATCTGTGATAAACTGTGCCGCTAAATGGTGACCCCCCTTCCAAATAATGAAAATATCATCTATGTACCGCACATAGTGCACCAAGTTCGCCATACTCGCATCCCCAGTTTATCTGGTCTTCAAACCAACCCATATATAGGTTGGCAAAGCTTGGGGCGAACTTGGTGCCCATGGCGGTACCAAGTATCTGTAAATAATATTGATCACCATAAAGAAAAAAATTGTGAGTGAGTGTAAAAAGAAATCAACGTAAGCTGAAAGGTTTGTGGTAAGTGACCCTATCCCAGAAATAATTGGTCTCCCCGGTGGTGGGATCAGTAACTTGTGAATTTTGGGGAGGTGATAAAAGATAGGTGTAATAGGGTGTGATATAAATAAAAATTGTTAAACTTCTATATCAATCACACCCTCCGCCAAGGCCAATTCCAGAGTGTATCTTAATTCTGACATATAGAATTTGGTGGGGTCCCCCTCCAATTTCCTATAAAAGGAAATATCATCAAGTTGTCTAAAGGACTCAGCGTGGTAGTCATGACTATCCATGACCACCACGCTGCCGCCCTTATCCGCCGCTGCTGCTACAAAGTTGCAACATTGTTGTCACTGGCTTTCTAGTCCAACATAACTATTAAGCGCTCATTGGCTATAAATAACATCCATATGTACGGAAAGACATATTCAACATTGCTGGATTTGATGATTACAGCTCTTTCAACATAATATATATGCCACAGTGAACTACTAAAATCTTTTGAGCTCATACAATAGAAGCACGCAGCTAAATATTGCTGCAAATAATCGGTGGACTATAGAAATATATTAGTGTGCCCAAACACTCTTGTATGTATCCTAATATATGCCATATGAATTAAGCTGCTTGCACACATTTTTATTGTTTTTATTTTGTGTTGTATTGTGTGGTTATAGCCCATATCGGACTTTCATGTTAATAAATTGTATTTGATATTTTACGTTTGCTGCTCGGTGCATATGTATATATTTTCACATAGGTGAATTTTTACTAACATTTTATAGCGCTGGGGTTATCCCTATTGGGAATATTTGTCTGTTTTTGATGATATTCTAATCTACTCTCCATCCATGAAAATCCTACAGTTTGGGTTTGACAGGTCTGCCTCAGGGAGAATAATCTTTTTGGCAAAAAATGTAAAAATATTCTCAAAAGTAACCTTCTTGAGGTATGTTATTACACCTAAAGGATTTGCCATGAATCCACAAAAGTGAAAGCCATCTTAGAGTCATCTTCAACCAACTAATTAAAAACTGATACAGTGTTTCCTGGGATTCGCCAATTATTACAAGCGTTTCATTCATGGTTTGTCTACCTTAGTAACCTCCATCAGTGATCTCACAAAGAAGGATCCTAGGAACTGACCAAAGAAAGCAGTTAACACATTCAGAGATTTGAAACAGGCCTTCATTTTAGCTTCAATTCTGTGACACTCCAATCCTGAGCTACAATTTGTAGTAGAAGTAGATGCAACCGACGTGGGAGCCAGAGCAGTTTAATCACAGCTGGATTCAATGGATGAAATATTACATCCATGTAACTACTTTTCAAATAAATGTTATTACAGATCTTCTGGAATCTCTAGGATATACTGCCATCTGGGTGATTGTGGACCGGTTTAGTAAAATGGCATATTTCACTCCACTCCAAGGATTACTATTGGCATCAATTTTCAAGTCAGACTCCAAGGGTTACCTACTGACATCGTACCAGATGGAGGAAACCAAATGCATCAAGATTCTGGAAAGCATTCTGTGGGTTATTGCAAATTAGCATCAGTCTCTCTTCACCCATAGACCAATGGCCAGATGGAGCGAGTTAGTCAAGAACTGAACAATACCCATGGTGCCATGCCTCTAATTTGTAAGATCACCTTATCTTGTGTGGGCTAAATCTGTATATTATAATGATTCACATTCCACTAAGATCTCTCCCTTCTCCTGCATACTGGAGTACAATCCTTGAGCATAATCTCTACAGCAACGTTCCTTAAAGACAGAAATAGAGGTCAGAAACTCAGCTAAAGAAATGCAGGAAATCTGGAAAAAGGACAACATTTTGCAACATCAAGCCCCTTTTCAGACCAAAGCCAGTCCTCATGACTCAGGTGTAAGTTTAAAGCAGGCAATGAAATGTGGCTGTCTTCTACCTGGTAACCACACTGCTGGTTATAGCTTCTGGTTCCCTGTGCTCACCTGCTTGTTCTGCTTCTAATATACCCTATGTGTGAAAGAGAGAGAGAGAGAGAGAGAGAGAGAGAGAGGGAGCCCTTGACTCACTGTGTGTATTTCATCTGGCATCAATTCTGCTGTGTCTGTATCATCTGCCACTGTGTATTTATCCTTATTCCACCTACCCCTGGTCTCTATTTTATCTGTATCCATGCTTCCCTTAGCTCTGACTATTATCTGGCTCTTCCATTCTGTGTTTGTACTGTTTGTGGGCTGGTCTGAGAGCAGCAGCTGAGAGGGGGAGTTGTTCCACAGCATTTTGGAGACTTTAAGGAGTGTTAGGGAGTTAGGACCACCATATGCAGAAAGGCCTTGACGGTGGCTGGTGGCTTATCATATATTTGCGCAAATATGTGCAACTGACATTTCTGTGTTTTATTTTACAGATAGAACAGTATAGTATGTTACTGGTTTATGGCAGAGTTGCTGAGACAATTTTTTTTCCTTTGTTTCTGTGTCTAGGAGATTAACCCCTGCCTTTCATGCACCTGTTTGCATTTACCTATAAAATGATTGAGCAACTTCCATTCTGTGTTTATTATCTCTCAGGGGTTTATCTTTTTTTTTTTACTTTTGGTTTCTCCTAGTTTTCCTTTTCTTGATTACTTTCACAGTAGTTTCACTGGTCCACCATTAGGAACTCCAGTGAACACCTAGTTTGACTCTATGCCCTTGTAGGTAACACCATAACATGAGTAAACTGCTGGCAGAGAAGCTAACATCACATCTGCAGCAGCTGCTGAGAGTCTCTATCCCAGCTACTAACTCACAGTGCTTGCATCAGTTGTCTATCTGTACCCACAGCTGCTTTGCAGCCAGTACCGGAAAAAGGAGAAAGGGCACCAGCTTGTAGAAATGCTCTCCCTGCTTTGGTGCATCGATCCAAACTTTCAGACACTTTATGTCATACTGTACAGTAGATATGGTGCCTCTAGAGGTTGGGCCCACTGCAGTATAGTGCCACTCTACTGGGAGATTTGGGAGAGTCAGACTGTTTCTGGAGTCTGGAAGAGTCAGCAATGATCCATGATATAATATTCCTACTAGTAATCATATTCTCTACTCCCCATACAGTTATCAGTGTCCCTCCAGTCGGTGGTGTAACATGGATTAATGACACCGGATCGTATTCACAGATCCAGGTGAGTTAGGTGCAGAGAGAACCGCACCTAAGTCACCTGACCTGCCCCTATCCCGCCCCCCCTTTTTAGGTACCTTATGGCACTTACAAGTGCCATAGGGCTACCTTATCTCTCTGTGCAATGTCCGCACAGACATTGCCTCTCCCCCGCCCTCCCCGGCTAATCTAAAACCCTCCCACTTCTACTCTTTACGCCGCCTCTTTCTACTTAAAATACACAGTGTGGTCTTTAAAGACCGCATGGAGGCAATCTATGTACCTAACTGGTACGTAGAATGCGTAAAGGACCTACTACACATGCGTAGTCCTTTTCTAAGGCTCCACACCTAAGAAGCGTCTGCTTCTTAGGTGTAAATATGGGCCACCCTAAGCAGGCAAATGCTGCAGTGCCCCCAACTCTGTTCGAGCATAGTGACCTGTGCTAAGGGGACAGATGAGCAAGTTCTCTGACATCTTCCTGCACTGAAAGACTGTGTAGAGAAGAAAGAGTGAATGTAGCCTCCATTGCATATTCCCTCCCTAGATCCCCTCCATAACACATGTCCCTTCTGTTCCCACCCCTGCAATGACACTCCATTCTCATTGTGTCCTCTATTCAATACACTTCTTCTTCCATAGACCCCCTCCATTTCGCAGGGTACTTCCCTGTGCCCCTTACATTACACATATTCCTGCCTGCCCCCCACATTACAAATCTTTCTCCCTGTCCTTCATACATTGCAGATTCTCTACCTGTCCTACTTACATTACACATCTCTCTCTCACTATCTCCCTTCCATGACACATCCCCCTCACTGTCTCTCCTATGTTACAAAAATGACACTCCATTCTCATTGTGTCCTCTATTCAATACACTTCTTCTTCCATAGACCCCCTCCATTTCGCAGGGTACTTCTCCCTTCCATGACACATCCCCCTCACTGTCTCTCCTATGTTACAAATCTCATTTCCTCTCTCCTACATTTAACATTTTCCTTTCAGTCTCCCGTAGTTTACAGATCTTCTTCAATGCCAATCCACTATTATACATCTCCCTTTCGGTCTCCCTTACATTACACATATCTCTTGCTATGACTTTCATAATATATCTCTCTCCATATCCCCTGCATTAAACAGCTCCCAGTCACAGGCAGTAACAGTGCAGTTATGTCTGTGTTAAACTGATTGTGGAGGCAGGGTCTCCCCCATTCAGTTATATCAGTTATAATATTCTTCCTAGTAATAATATTCCCCATTTCCTAATCCAGTTTCGGGGATCCCCACGTATTTTTCCATCCTAATTAAAATGGAATTTAACTTTCATTTACTTAAAATGACACTTGACTCCTTTCTCCAGCAGCTCCTATGCTGTGATATCTCTGATGGCACCTCCTTTGAGGGCAATGGCAGTACATCCAAGAGCGTACTTTTTAATGTGTAGCAGACATGCAGAAGATAACAACATTATATCACAGAAAAATTAGCATTCTGCTCACTGTATTGTTCAATGCATAGCCTTCAGACACCCGTCGCCACCAGCCAACATTATCGTAATGCAGAATACCAATTGCTTATCTCCCTGCATTATAATAATACTGGCCTTTGGCAGTGGTAATGTGCTTTTGGAAAGACGCTCACATGCTCCATCTGATACACAGAGCTGTAATTCCATCTGTTTTTAATGCAAAAGTGCAGTGGGAATCAGCACTGCACATGTGCAGAACGAGAGTGTGCACAGAAAGATGGGAACACTGCTGCCCACCTACTTATGTTTGCATCTGTGTAGTTTGCACTAACGCAACAGGGTGTTCCACAATATGTAAAAATGGGCATTTCAGTGCTTTTGCTATGCACAGTACTAGCCTGGAGTCCTTGCACTTCTTTCTTTCTTATAAAACACGGTTCCTTTTCTATTACTAAATGGCCTTATTTGTAGTTTAAACAATGCCCTAACATATAAATGTCTGAATTGCATCATATTGCGGATTCTTTTTCTAGGCTAACAGTTTTTTGTTTTTTTTTGTAAAAAAAAATAAAACACTAAAAGAAAAAACAAAATATACAAATGTGCAAATGCATACATTTTTCTAACCATTGCTGTACCTCACAAAACAATAATAATAATAATAATAATAAAATACCAATAATAACCTCTGTTGATGTAGGTAAATTTAACAGGTTGCTACACAGTATACACTTGTACATTTATTGAGTAGAAGCATTAAAACCAAGATAAAAATAAAAAAACATCTGGTACCAAAAATAGTATAAAGCAAGCAATATTTATTGCATTATGTATAATTTATTAGCAACGCTCACTTCCATATTTTTCACTTATTCATTTTAGCACTGTTTATGTGGGTTTAATAAGATAATCATATTAATGATTTTATATTTTATTCAGTGTTTGCACTAATGCAATGATATATCATGTCTGCTAATTAATTAATCAATGAACTGATCTACTGAAGGTGTTTAAATAGCAGACTTTATTTGCCTTGTATTCATTATTTACTGCTTCCTCTGGTGAATTCAGATACAGACAAGCTTGTCCGCACCATCAGGGACACCAATGATTATGAAGCTCTGGTTAGACTCCGCACCCTGGTTAGCAGTCTCCTAACACAAGCTTCTTGCTAGTCTCAACACAAAAAGTGTCCTCTGCGTAAGTGAAACTCTTTTTGTATTTTTACCTTTGTATTTTATAAGTAACTGTTTGCATCTTATATATAATTCTATTATTATTTTTACATCTTGTATATCATTTTGTTACTATTTTTGTATATAAGCATTGTGATTTCTTTTTATATTAAATATCAATTAATAAGTCCATGTCTCAGTGTGCTTACAGTTGCCACCCTGTACATGATGCAATACGAGGTGGAACATCTGTACCAAGATAACAGATTTGTGAATGGATAGATGGTCTCTATACTGTGGAAAGGAGGAGAAAAATCATTACTGTCAATGATACAAGACCTTAACAGCAAAAACACTCCAATTAAATTTAATAATAACTTGCAAAGATGGCAAAATAATGACATCAGTATATAACAAGCCAACAGATAGGAATATCATCCTGTTGGCAAATTCCAATCACCCTTTGCCAATCATCAAGGGACTCCCATTTTCGCAAATGCTTAGGGTTCATCGTATTACAGATGACCCTAAAGCCTGGGAGTTAGAAATGGATAAGATGATCCAGAAATTTGAACAAAGGGGTTACAATCACAGAGAGCTTTTGAAAATTAAGGATAAAATCAAGTAAATACCACTGGAGGACACCCTTAGGAAACAAAATCCATTGCCCTTTATAAGTACGTAAAACAATAACAGCCAAGTTGTGAAGAAACAAATTAAATCCACATGGCCATTTCTAACATCGGATAAAGACCTTCCATTAAAAGAATACAAGATACTTCATAGCTACAAGAGTGGAAGAAATCTCAAAGACTTTCTGGTAAAAGCAGACATTACAGAATATAAAACATTATACACCAAAAATGTAGGTTTCCCCTGTCCTAATTGCTTTTCTTGCAGATCTATGGAATCCGGTTCAAGCTTTGCACATCCTCATACCAACAAACGATACAAGATCAGGCATCATATAACATGTACTACTACTTACATAATATACTTAATAGTTTGCCCATGTGGACTTTACTATATAGGTAAAACTATTCACCAAATAAAGGAACGGATGGCACTACATAGGTCTGGGATCAGGGCAGCTTTGTCTGGCAAAGAATCAGAGCAGCCAGTAGCTAGGCATTTTGCCCAATTTAAACACAACCTAGCTTTGCTTCACTTCAAGGCGATCATACCTTGTGCCTCCTTTGAGAAGAGGAGGGGACAGAGACTTAAAACTCATCCAATTGGAAAACTCCTGGATACATAGACTTGACACTATAGCTCCGCATGGACTAAATGAATACATCAATTACAATTGTTTTCTTTGAAGTGTCATACATGTTACCTGGTTCCTTAAAAAGCTTCATCTAATCCACAATTAATCTTTTTTTAGTCCAATGTATGTATACACACTTTGGCATGTAATCTAAAGTCTAAATGTTTTTTACAATATACAGTGCTCATTATACTGGCCCTTTAAATGCGCTTCATTATTGAGGTATCAATGCTTATTTAACTTTCCATTCCGCTCTACAGTCCATATAAAATAAAATTTTCTATGAGATATTTAATACTTGATTTTGTATACAGTTATACGACTGTGTTTTGTGTTCGGCACAATAATCATTTTGGCACATGCTACTGTTATTGATTATAATCTCCATGACAACAGGTGGGCGGCTACCAGGGTCGCAGTCAGTAACGTGCTGTCTAGGCGCCACGGCCCCGGCCTGGAGATTCGTGAGGGTGATACACATATATTTGATTGCTGTATGTATATAAAATTATTCCCTGATGAAAGTTCGAATTAAAGGACTGAAACGTCGGATGTAGGTCTGTGACTGTATTCTTGACTTTATAAGACTCAGAGTGCCCCTCAACATTGGACTATATATTATACAGAATTCGGATTCTGGGAGTGGAGCACTTGAGCATATACACTTTTGTCAAATAACATTAGAGTGCCACCTATTTTGGACTTTGGACAGGGGGAAATGAAATTGATATACAAACTTAATACTCTGGCCCCTATGGGTCTCAATGAACACTATGAAATTGCCCCTTTTCGAACAGGATACTATATATATATTAATTATTTTATATAACAAAATTTTCACTCTATGCACTTTTCCTTCGTCCAGGTGGTTCTCCCTTGGTTCTGGATAGACCTGTGTCTTACTTACCTGGGGTTGTGACACCTGGGTGAGTATGTACTGTATTGTGTATTTGTATATTTATGTATTGCATATTATGTATGTATATACTATCTCTCACCTATTATAGCGCTATTATGTACCATATACTGCTGTCTTATTAGTTATCTTTTATTTATGATATATTTTTTATATATATTTCAAGCCCTCTTTTAATTAGTCTTTTTTATAATCATTATAATTTATTTTTATATTGGTGATATAGCTATCTTTAATATTATATAGTGTATCTTTTAGATGGTTTTTAATGGATATTTTTAGATGGTATACATTTTTAAATGGTGTTTTTACATGCATATATATTTATTAATATATTCAATCCTACAACATTGCATATATATATATATATATATATATATACTGTCTTCTCAGCCTGGAAAGTGTATACTTTGCTTAGTAATGTAATGGATGCTGTATCCCCTGGGCACCACACTGAGCCTGTACAGGCTAGCTAGCGTATTCTTGGTATTTAAGTCAGATCGCGCATGCGCAAAGTCTCTGCCTTACATTGGACTGATTGGGTGAATGAGTGCTTTGTCCAAAAATCCCTCTTTAGCCTTTTAGCCATATACTCTGGCAACACTGGAGAAGCAAAGAATATTATCTAAAAGATAAAATTGTTAAATATGAACTTTTAATGTTGCCCATTCTTGGGGCCTTATTCACTAAGGACGATATTTTATTGCCAAATCGCATCGCGGCGATATTGACGCAAATTTATTTTTTTTGTCCAAATTCACTAAGGCGCGATATAGATATGATTTTCTCAAACACAGGCGATGTGCCGCCATGTTTTTAGGGCCTAATCGCGGTGATTTTAATCAAAAATTCACCACGATTAGCCCTTTAACTAATGGCGGCATATCGCGTGTATTAAAAAAATCCAAAGTTCTGCATGTCTGCAACGTGCAGGCATGCTGTAGTCATTGAATTACAAGGATCAGCAAAGGTGATCCTTGTAATTCTATGTTTACAGCATGTCTACACATTGCAGACATGCAGAACTGCACGTAGTGTGTGTTAAAAAAAAAAAAAAATTAAGCAAATAAATTAACCCTTTAAAAAATCTAATAAAATTATTAAACCTAACTCACATTACCCCCTACGTGTATGCACTTACCTTAGGAGGTCATCTCTCCTAATCTAAGTGTATAAAACAAAGTGGTACATGTGTATAATAATAATAAAAAAAATTTAAAACTCACCATTAGCTGTCCGCATCTTGGGAACCTTCAATTTTCCTTTCTCTGAAGTCTTTTTCTTTATTCTTTCTTCTTTCGACGTCTTCTTGGCTGGAGCGGACGATGACAGCTCCTCACCTTGACCGCGACGAATTCACACTAACCTCCCACCAGTAGGGGACGTTGGTTACATTATGAAGATGAAGAAATTAACAGTAGAGAGCAGGAATCTGATTGATTGCTATGGGCAACATCTCCACTTTTGCTGTAGCTTAGTAAATCTGGCCCTAGTGAGATAAAAGGTTTACTGTCTTCTAAAAGAGGACTCCATAGAAGTCAAACAGCTGCATTTTCATCATGGCAATCATTGAGGCTGGTGGAAGAGGATAATGAGCTCCAACAAACAAGCATAAAGTATATATCTTTACCAGTTATTTGTTTATTTGCTGTTGATTCATATAAATGGTGATTAAGTAGAGTTAGAATTTTCCTATTACTTGAAGCTTTGTATTTTGTCTTTTACAAGTCTTAAGTTCTTATCTTTCAGCATTTTTCCCTTACATTTGCAATGACAAAATAAAGGATACATTCTTCTAAATAATGTAATCTGATCTAGATATAAAAGTTATCACATCTGTTTTTAACACTTTTCATTATTGAAGGGGATATTTAACCATTTAATATCACATGAAATTTATAAGTAAAACGTTACAGAGGTCACATAATAAGCATTGCAAGTCCCCGCTGCGTCGGGACCGCGATTTGCGGACCCGCGATCTCAAAATACTTAAAATCACGTGATTTTTGGCTTAGTGAATCGCAATTGGCGATTTTTAAGCTCAAAATCACGTGATTTGGGCCAAATCGCGTTTAGTGAATGAGGCCCTTGGTGCCCAATTCAGCGAACACTTATTTCCTATATCCATTACCGCTCATGTGCGCCCCCTGGTGGAAAAGCCTATTTTTTTCACTATTTAAATCCCTGCAGCCTGTCATGTCGGTAACATTAACTCCCTGATGAAGTCCCGTGGTTGATCCTGGATGAAACGTTTTAGAGACTGTGAGATAATTGTATCTGAGCAGTGTGGCTGTTGATCTGCTGATTATCCAGGTAAGCTTTTTTATTATTATATTTGATGTATGCAGATTTTATTATTATATGGAATAAAATTGTATTTTATAAATTCTACACCACATTGGGCAACTATATGTATTTTCTCATTGAGTACCCATGCTGAGGAGGATCTAATACTATTCTGAAGTACAAAGATACCTTGAATATGCATGTTTAGGTTTGGGGAGGGGATTGAGCAGCTAGGTGGCTGGTTGACTGGCTCAGTTGGAATTTGAACCAATGACCAGGTGCACTACCTCTGAGCCATAGGTGGCTCCCCGTGGGGAAAAGGTATATATGATCTGCTGCACCAAGGGCAGGTGCATTACCTTTGTGCCATAGGTAATTCCCCATGGAGGAAGGGTATCTGTAGGTCCTATGAACAGTAGTTGTGTAGCGACTCAATGCAAAGTAGTTGGAAGAATCTATTCCCAGCTTCTTGGTCTTGGGAAAAGGTTTGACCAGCTGAGCAGGGATTTTAACCAATGACTTGCTGCACCAGGAGTGCTTTACCTCAGCGAGATAGGTGGTTCCCCATGGAGGAAGGGTGTTTGTAGGTCTCATGAACTGTAGTTGTGTGGTGTCTCAATGCAAAGTAGTAGGAAGAAGATATTCCGATATTGGTCTTGGGAAAAGGTTTGACCAGCTGGTTGACTGGTTCAGCTGGAATTTGTACTGGTGACATACTGCACCAAGGGTGGCTGCTCTACAGCTGTGCCATATGTAACTCCCCATTGAGGAAGGGTATCTGTAGGTCCCATGAGCCATAGTTGTGTGTCAACTCAATGCAAAGTAGTAGGAGAAACCTATTCCTGGCTTGTTGGTCTTGGGAAAAGGTTTGACCAGCTGGGTTGCTCTGCCAGAGTTTGAACTGGCTACCTGCACCAAGGGCAGGTACTCTGCTTCTGTGCCATGGGTGGCTCCCCATGGAGAAGGGGTATCTGTAGGTCCCATGGACTGTAGTTTTGTGGGGACTCAATGCAAAGTAGTAGGAAGAACCTATTCCTGGCTTGTTGGTCTTGGGAAAGGGTTTGACTAGCCAGGTGGCTGGTTGGCCTACTCAGCTAAGCTGACTCAGCAGGTATTTGAGCTAGCAGCCTGCTGCACCAATGGTGGGTGCTCTACCTCTGTGTCATAGGTGGATCCCTATAAAGGTAGGGTATTTGTAGGTCCCATGAACCTATAGTTGCATGGCGACTCAATGCAAAGTAGTAGGAGTAACCTATTCCTGGCTTGTTGGTCTTGGGAAGAAGTTTGACCAGCAGGCTCAACTAGGATTTGGACAGGCAGCCAGCCTACTGCACAGGCTCCACCTCTGCACCATGGGTGACTCCCCATGGAGGGAGGGTGTCTGTAGGTCCCATGACCCATATTTATGTGTCAACTCAATGCAAAGTACTAGGAGGAACCTGTTCACAGCTTGAAGATCTTGGAAAAGGGTTTAACCAGCCAGACAGAGAGACAGCTGTGATTTGAACTGATGACATGCTGTACTAAAGGTGGGTGTTTTACCTTTGCGCCACAGGTGGCTCACTGTGAAGAAAGGGTATCTGTAGATGCAAAGTAGAAGGAGGAACCTATTCCCGGCTTGTTGGTCTTGGGAAAAGGTTTGACCAGCTGGGTGGGTGGCTCAGTTGTGATGTGATTCAGTGACCTACTGCATCAAGGGTGGGGGCTCTACCTCTACACTAAAGCTGGCTCCCTGTAAAAAACTATAGTTGGGTGGTGACTCAATGCAAAGTAGTAGGAGGAACTGATTCCTGACTTTCTGGTCTTGGGTAAAGGTTTTGCCAGTCAATTGGGTTTTGAGCTGGTGACCATTGACGAAGGGTATCCGTAGGTTCCATGAACCATAGCTGTGTGGCAACTTAATGCAAAGTAGTATGAGGAACCTATTCCTGGCTTGTTGGTCTTGGGAAAAGGTTTGACCAGCTGGGTGGCTGGCTCTGCCAGGATTTGATCTGGTGATTTGCTGCACCAAGGGCAGTTGCTCTACCTCTGCACCATAATTGGCTCCCTGTAAAGGAAGGGTATCTGTAGGTCCCATGAACCATAGCTGTGTGGCGACTTAATGCAAAGTAGTAGGAGGAACCTATTCCCGGCTTGTTGGTCTTGGGAGAAGGTTTGATCAACCGGGCGGTTGGCTGGCTGAGCCAGGATTAAACATTTTATTGAACATTTTACAAACAGTCATGCCCAGCAAATCCTTTTTGCTGGATTTTATATTTGCATGTATCTCTCTTTTTATATTTTTCCTCCCTTTTTTGGGGGCTTTTAAGGGCCATAAACTAGTTTACTTATCGTTTTTATGAAAGTTTGCTGACATCAATATGCTTATTCCAAGAGAAGGAGCTGGATGAATAGATTGTTTAGAATTCAAAGTCCATTTGTCTTTTTGGTAACACTAGCCCTGATTCACACCCAAAAAGCTGCAGCTTCTTAGGTGTTTATTTTTAGGAAAATAATCACTGTGCATGCATATCAGGTGGAGTTGGGGTAAATGGGTAGCAGAGGGGGCAAGAGGGTACAAAGTGAGGGGGTGGTGGTCGAGGAGGGAACAACACTAGGATGGAGGACCCTGCTCACGTGAGCTACCACACTAAGTGGGAGGGATGAACTTACAGAACACATAAGGAGAGGAAAGGAAGTGACTGCTGGTGTGAACGGAGAAGAGATGGAAGGTAGAAAAAGAAGGGATAGATGGAGGATGCAGTGAGGATGTTAAGTGGAGGAGGGGTAGGTTAGCCTTAGCAGGTGCATTTTAAGTGAGCGCTTGAAGTCCTACAATGTGGGGGAGAGTCTGACTGAAGTAGGGAGGTCATTCCAGTGCAGAAGTGCACGAAAGAAATCCTAGATACAGACGTTAGATGTGGTGATCAGTAAGGAAGTCAGACAGCGTTGGTTAGCAGATCAGAGAGGGCAGGAAGGGGTGTGCATGTTGATGAAGGAAGAGAAGTAGAGAGCAGTGGATGATGAGATGGCTTTAAAAGTGAGGGTAAGGAGTTTAAAGAGAGGTCTTACGTGAACAGGAAACCAGTGAAGGGTTTGACATAAAGGAGAGGCCGAGGTAGAGTGGCGTGAGAGGAGATGAGCCTGGAAGCACAGAGTTTAGATTGCAGGGGGCAAGACGGGTGAGCAGGAGACCTACACAAGGAGGTTTAAGTAGTTGAGGCGTGATATGACTAGAGAGTGGATGAGGGATTTAGTAGCTTCATTGGTGAGGAAGGGACAGATGCATGCAATGTTCCGTGGGTGGAAATGACAAGAATGAGAGAGGACATGGATGTGTGTTGTAAAAGAAAGTGAGGAGTCAAGGATGACACCTAGGCAGCGAACTTGAGGGGACGAGGAGACAGAGGTATTACCAATGGTTATGGTGATAAAGGGGGTGGGGAAATCCTAGGGGGAGGAAAAACAATAATTCTGTTTTGTGCATATTCAGCTTGAGGAAGCATTTGGCCATCCATGTGGATAGAGATGCAAGGCACACGTAAATCTTAGACAGAAGAGAGGGGTTGAGGTCAGGGGAGCAGAGGTAAATTTGAGTGTCATCAGCGTAGAGGTGTTAGTCAAAACCAAAGTTAATGTTTA
Source organism: Limnodynastes dumerilii (assembly GCA_011038615.1). Taxonomy (NCBI): domain Eukaryota; kingdom Metazoa; phylum Chordata; class Amphibia; order Anura; family Limnodynastidae; genus Limnodynastes; species Limnodynastes dumerilii. Next base: position 622,573 of record WWET01000238.1, on the reverse strand, counting down.
TGTTACCCAGTTTGGTGATGTAGAGGGAGAAGAGGAGCAGGCCAAGGACAGAGCCCTGGGGGACACCAATAGGGAGCGGTGAGGAAGGGGAGGATGAGCTAGGGGTGGAAACAGAGAAGGTGCAGTAAAATTGGTATTATTTATGATTATAATTGTTGGGATTTGTTCAGTGTCAGTATTATTAACATGTGTTAACATTTTGTATAGTAACATATTTTAACTGTCTGTATTTTATGTGTAGAGAATTTATGTCGGTAATTTTATTAGTCGGTATTTGTACCATGTTGGGATATCTTCAATTGGGAGACCCATGTCGCTATTGCTTCCATCTGGATTTTTTGCGCCAGGAATATGACTACCACCGGGTGTCAGAGCTTAGTCAGGTTGTGGAGGAATTGGTACACCTGGATCAGACTGGATGGTAGTCAGTCCCCGGTTAGAAAATGCCAATTTCGAAAATCTGTATTTCGACCACTAAATTGCGAATTTTGCAGCTGCAGCATCTGCAGGGGTCTGAGGAGGTAGTTGTATCTCTTGCTGCAAAAGCCTTCGACTCCGTTTTGAGTTAGGGAGAGAAACTAGACAGGGGTACACGTTGTACCTTAGTCTGTTTGCACTAGCAGTGGAACTTCTAGCCTGCTCCATATGTGACCAGTCCATGATTAAAGGCATCTCTGCTGGTGAGGTAGAAGATAAAATTGCTTTATATGGGGATGATCTTCTCCTGTTTCTCTCTGACACCCAGAGTTCACTAGATGCTGTCCTTTATATGGTTAATAAATTTGGTATGTTTTCCAGACTTAAGATCAACTGGGATAAATCCTATATCCTCCCTATGATGGACAAGTTTATCAAATCACAAATCTCCCATAATTAACTGCCCTTTTAAAGTGGACTTCTCAATTTAAGTACCTAGGCGTAAAGTTTTCAAATGACATGTCTGAGTTTTGTAAGCTGAATTTAATATCTCTCCTTCACATATTGGAGTCCAAGATAAAAGTGTGGCTAAGTTACTTCTTAATGCATTCAGTAGAGTGAAAATGACCATCATCAGATACTTTGGGAGACAGATTTAGGTCAGCTTGATGAAGAGGATTGGGACTGTTACTTAGCAGTTACTGTAAATTGACCTCCAAGATTAGGTTTCAGCAGATCCAACTATATATATGAATCACCATGCCTACCTTACGCCAGCTTGACTGGATAAATTTAGTCACTCTCGCTCCAGTAACTACCCCAAATGTAGAGTACCGGATGCTTAAGTTTTGCCCTTTTTGTGGTCTTGCCCAAGGGTGCAGAGGTTCTGGAGAAATGTAATTAATTGTATTGCTAAAACTGGGGTGAGTTACCCTAATTGGTGCTTATTTGGATTGGGGTTTGAGCCAATCTAAGCAGAACATATGTGAATTGGCTCTGTATGTGAGCTAAGGTATGCATTGCACGCACCTGGTGTACGCCACACCCACCTATCCTTGGGGACTGGTTCTTTGGTAAACACCTCCCTTGGGCATGAGAAATTCATATATACCAGTAGGGGATGCACACAAAAATTTTATAGAATCTGAGATAGTTGGACTGAGAATTAAGTTAACTCTGCTCTGGTTGATGTTAATGTATAAATATGCTATGTATGTTTAATTTTTCTACTAATGCAGCTTATGTGCAATTATTCTTAAATGTGATTGTAAAAGTTGATATCTATGTCTCTATGATCTGTGCTGTATGCCTGTCCTCTCTGTTCTTTACTGTTACAAAATGAATTCACAAGATGAAAGAGGGCAAGATAGACTAGACAAGCTGACGTGAGAGTAAGCCAAGTAAGTACAGGTAGGTAAGTATACACAAGATTGACCAGGCAAGCCTGCATGCAGGTGAGTGAGCAAGGTAAGCACAGAGACTGCACTGTATTGACCAGACAAGCTGGCATGCAGGTGAGTGAGCAAGGCAAGTACAGAAACTGCACTATATTGACCAGGCAAGCTAGCTGGCATGCAGGTAAGTAGACAAAGTAATTACAGGTTGGTATGAGCACAGGCAGACTGCCATAAACAGAATAGTGTAGGAGGAAAGCACCAAAAGCAAAGTACACAGAGGAACAGTTCTTACAGGCAGACTGGATAAACTGACAGGTGGTGGAAATCAGAGTAGTGCAGACTGCAGCACAAAACACAGCAAAGCACAAGAGAGCACAAATAACAAGCAGACAAACCAAACATACAGGGACACTTACTTAGCTCACACATGCAGGAGGAAGAGGTACAGGAATAAGGGCTCAATAAATGAGATGAAGAGTTAGCACTCAGAATCACAGGTTAAGAATAATATCACAATAGGGGCAGGGATAGGAAAACTAGGACTGACAAGCAGACTATCAGCTGATAGCTATTTAAGGAGAGAGCCACATCCCCATTGGCTGTTAAATACACACAGCCAAATCCTCAGTTAAGGCATCTCAGCTGCAAGGTAATCAGCTAGGATCCTTAGCAAAAAGGAATGCTGCAGGGGAAACATGACAATATTGCACACTGCTGCAATACTTCAGCATGTAACATCTACATCTAAATTGGCCGCCACCCATTAGTGGCTCTTCGTGCCTCCTGGTCTGCACCTGGAATCATTAGGGAATTAACTCTGGGATAAAAACCCTGTAAACCAAAGAACGAAGACATTTTTGTAGATACGTGGCATAGTAGGTAAACTCCACCCAGGGAAGGTTCTCTAACCAGTTGTCTTGGAATTTGGAAGGAAAGAGCTATTGCTCTTGTGACTGGTTGACCCTCTTGGTTTGGCCATTACTCGGGTATGGAGACTGAATTGGATGTTCAGACTTTAAAAAAGTTCTCCAGAACTTGGCTACAAACTGAGGGCCACAACCAAACACCTTGTATGTGGGTAATCCTTGAAGTCTGACAGTGTGTTGGCAGAACAGAGAGGACAAGACCTGGGTATTGCTGAGATTACAGAGAGATTCAAAATAATCCATTTAAGAAACACAGTCATTAGATTGTGGTAAAATCAGTCATTAGATAGTGGTAAAGCTGGAAGAATTTGGCAGGTCTGTTATGAAATCCATGGACAAGTAAGTCCATAGATGGTTGGGAAATAGGACGGGGGAGGAAAGGACCAAATGGGCAGGGATGGGGAGTTTTGTTCTTGGTGCAATCTTTACAGGCTTCAACAAACTCTTTGACATCTTTTAACTGGTCAAAGAGATCAGTGATCTGAGGTAACAGTTAAGAATTCTGGATGGAAATTTTATTGAGCCCACGGTAGTCGGAGAGATCCATCCTTATTACTTTTAGGTACAGATACAACCATTCTGGAGATTCACCTGGATAAATTCCTCCATTGCCTGGGCCTCAGGACATGCCAGAGAGAACAGTCTGCCTTTGGGAAGTTTGGCATCAGGGACCAGGTTTATAGCACAATCGTAAGGCCTATATGGTGGAAGGTGATCTGCCTTCTTTTTGAAGAAGACATCTGCATATTCAGCATGCTGTGGGGGATGACCTTCCCTTCCACAGTTTGTATGACATTCCGGACTGGAAGGGATAAGCATGAGGAAGAACAGTCTGGACCCCAGCGTACAATATCCCCGTTGATCCAATCAATTGATGGGTTATGTCTTTGTAAGCATGGGTGCCCCAAGATAATCCTAGTTGTCGGACAAGCAATTAGCAGGAATTCAATATCTTCTAAATGACAAATCTCTACAATCTCACTGGAACGGTATGATTTGGCCACCTGTCAGAGGTTTCCCATTTAACCTGCAAGCAGTGATGGGTTGATCAACAACTTGAGTAGAGATACCCAGGGTATGGGCCAAATTTGGGTAGACAGGTTGACCAGAATGATGAGAGAGTCCTGAGTAGAGATTAAAGAGTATTCCAGCCGGACCTTTTTCTCCATCTGACTGGGAAGACTTCTTTGGACACCGATTGGCTTTATGTTCATTGTCGCCACAGTAAAAACAGTCCCATGGTATGCAGATGAAACTTCTCCTGAGGAGTGAGACTATAGGACCCAAGCTGCATCGGCTCTTCACCCGCCAGAACCTCTTGGCAGAAGCAGACTTTAAAAAGAGTCCTGTTCTGCCCTTCACTCCTTGAGGCACTGGTCAAGGTTATTAGCCAGACGCATATGGCCTTCCAATGCCTCAGCTACAGGTTACTGCACCAAAGCATCCTTCAAAGATTCTGACAGACCAACAAGGAACCGAGAGGGAAGGGCTGGATCATTCCATTTGCAATCCACAGCCCTTTTGCAAACTCAGCACAATGCTCTTTGAAAGTTTGGCGGCCTTGATGCAGGAAATGAAGCTTGATTTCTGTGGTGGCTGAACATACAGGATCATCGTATAGCAGGGGTTCTCAACCTTTTTTTGCTGAGTACCACTTACCCGCTAAGGAACCGGGTAAAGTACCACTTTGCAATAATGATTCAAAATTAGTCCAAAATAATTAACTTTAAAGAAATATAACAATTAGCGTAACATTTATATGTAAGGCTCAGTTTAGGTTAATTTTAGGCTCAAGATTACATTTTCCTCTTCTCATATTATTTATTATACCTCCCCCATTCAGATGCATCCTTCTCCCCAAATTACATATCACACTTCTCCTGAAAATATTATACCTTCCCCATATGATGTATTACACTCCTGTTACATCCCTCTCCACACATTACACAATCCACCCCCCTCTGTTACATCCCTCTCTACAAATTATACCTCCCTTAATG
>WWET01000238.1:582169-597991 GCA_011038615.1 Limnodynastes dumerilii | reverse complement strand
GCATATATGAAAAAGAGAAAGGGAAATATGTAAGGGGGGGATGTGTAATGGCAGCTATCTTCATTTTCTCCACAGACTTTCAGTGCAGTAAGAATCAACGTAAGGCACAAAGAGAAGAACCCAACAATCAATGTTCATTTAAGTAAAAACAACACTTCCTTGTAGATAGCAAATGTTAGGGAACGTGCTCACCCCGCTTCCTAGCACACTACACTAAGGGAGGATGTGTGAATCTGCGCATTCCTTCCTATTTCCTTCTTATCTGTGAATCAGGCCCATTATCTTTAGAAATTATTTTAATTCATATCTTGTTTATATGTTAATGTCTTTGCTTCTCCTCAGCATCCTCTCTTTATGTACTTCAACTCTTTGGGGAGTCCAGGTAAAAGTTGTTCGTATTTTTTGAAGATAGGGAGAGGAGGGGGAAAGAAGTGCTTTTTGGGTTATACAAAAAAGACTTGTGTCACCTCATTATGGCCTACAAGAGCTACCGCATAGGATAATTTATCAGCAGAACCCTATTTCCATTTTTATTCTTTTCTTTACACTTTCTTTAGTTACTTTTTTATTTGATTTGGGAGGAATTACTGAATGTTGCTTGGTAGTAGTAATTTCTGTTTCTCTTGATTTCTATTTTGGTTACTTTTAATGTTAAATAAATAAATTTCTTATAATTGTCTTTTATCTGAGAAAATGTTCTGCTCTGTATTCTCACCTGTTGGTTAGCATTGTCAAATTCATCTCTCCCTTTTTCCCTGTATTTTTTTTTTGTACCTATTTTCTTTTAAAAATCTCTACGCTTTTTCTAAAAGTCATATCTTTCTTTTTAAATAGAGGGTGCTTGTCACGCTACATGGTACCTACCGTGTAAGCAGCTGCCTGTCGACAGCACTCTCCAACCATACCAGCTCCAGCAGTTGCCACTTTCAGTAGTGGAAGCCTCCTGTCCTGTATCTCCAGGTCAATGGTGGTTCAGAGCAGACGCTGCATCTGGTGCCAGCTCCGGCACTCTCCGATGCATGGGCACCGCCATGTTGCTTCAGGTCACCTGATAGGTTCCAGCCAATCAGAGTCCAGGCTATCCAATTCTGGTCATGGGTGCTCTATTTAAACTTTCTGCACAGGGAGTCCTGTGCCAGAACAACTTGTTCACTCAAGGTGCCTGGTTGATCCTTGAGCAGCGCTGCAGCATTCTATATTAAGCCTGTGAAGTTCAGTCTAGTCAAGTCTTTTAAGTCCAGGTCCTGTCCTGGTAAAGTCCAGTCCAGTAAATTCTGTGAACTCCAGTCAAGTCTGTCAAGTCCAGGTCCTGTCCTGGTCAGGTTTAGTCCAGTCAAGTCTGTCAAGTCCAGGTCCTGTCCTAGTCAAGTCCAGTCCAGTCAAGTCCAGATCCTGTCCTGAATAAGTTCAGTCAAGTCTGTCAGGTCCAGGTCCTGTCCTAGTCAAGTCCTGTCCAGTCAAGTCACACTTGCCAAGACCAGACTCAGTCCTGGTCAGTCATGCTTGTTAAGTCCAGATCAAGTCCTGCTCAAGTCCAGTTCAGTCAAACTTGTCAAGACCAGTTCCAGCCCTGGTCCAGTCCAGGTCAAGTCAAGCCAAGTCTGTCCAGTCCGAGACTTGGTCCAGCACAGGTCAAGTCAAGCCAAGTATATTTACCTATTGTTGCTCCGCCTACCAGCTCATCAGCAAGTCTTACATTAAGCCTTCCAGTTTCCAATACACCAATGAAACACTCTCACGTCCCCGGGAACCCAAACCACTATCACATCCCCGGGAACCCAGAGCGGATACCCTAACACGTCAGTCCAGAATAATGCTCTTTATTATGTCTTAACTTATCTTGACCTTTATAATTACTTCTTAATTGTCTTCCTATAATCTATCAATAATTGAACGAAAGTGAAGGAACATTTATCCAGTTCATCTGAATTCAAGATCATTGTGGAATGATGAAGTTTTAAAGATTCTCAATCCACAAGGTATTATTTTGTTATTGAGATAGTTCTATAGTTTGGTATAATCCCACAAATGGTAGGTTTCAGTTTGAACAAAATTTTTGAATTTGGAAAAACTTACTCTTAGCTCCAAAACATTTCCACTTTAATATCTGTGGAAGAATTATGTGTAGTTGCTATATTTTTAAGAATCTCTTGTCTCTGACGAAGTCTGTCCTCAGAGTTACAGAATGTAGACAGACTTACTCGTAAACACAAAATATATACAAAAAAAAAACCACAAAAAAAATAATATTCAAACAGTCCAAATATCATCAAACCAATAAAGCTGTTAAAAAAGAAAGCCCATAAACCAAAAATATAAAGAATTAGCGCTTTCAGATAAACTGAATGGTTCTCACCGCTGTGGTCAATGCAGATGCATAATGTGAAAATTCAGTGACAAAAATAACTCTCAATTTTAGTTTGTCCAACACACAGGATGTTTTTTACATTTAAGACTTTAATACTTACAGAAGCTACTTTGTGGTCTACCAAATTACTTGCATCTGTGGAGTCCAGTATATTGGTAGTACCACAAGACAGCTTCATATTCGATTTGCAGAACATGGCCACAACGGTCCTGATTCAGATCTATGTGCGACTTATATATGTATGGAGATCTGTAATTAAGCACAGAGGAGGGGAGTGCACGCTTCTGGCACTCTCCTCCCTCTTATGGAGTTCTGGACACTTAAGAGTCCAGAACCCTACCTCAGCTTAATTGCACGGATCTTCCTCTCCCTACCCCCTCCCCCTAATTAGCATGGCTAACCCAACCTGTATGGCGGGGTTTAACAATGCATACATTAAATGCCTGCCCCATTCAAGGAAGTTCTGTACAGAACAAAGTTCAGTATGGAAGCCCTTCCAACACGTACATCTGGTTGCGCGCAGGCACCGATGTTACATGTAAAGGGGACTTACACAAATGACTCGCGTGAGTCCCGTTCTGTACCTAACTATGAATCAGGTCCAATGTTATTAAAGATAACAAACTACATTCTGTTTCAAGACATGTAACTCATAAACATGGTTGTAATGTCCAACATGGTAGTAAAAATCAAGGGTATTAAACTGATAAATAAAAGACTGCAAGAGGTAGTGATGGAGATCTGTAATTAAGAATCTGTAAGATTTAAGGGCTCCGTCTGGGTGTCCATCTCATCTCTAACAAAAATGCCCTTGTCCCTGCAAGTCTCCATCTCACTGCCCAGAAAGTCAATCTGGAGGCCTTTGTTGACAGTGGAGCTGCCGGGAACTTTATTGACGTGGACCTGGTCCGTTCCTTAGGTTTGGAGTCCAAGGACTTCTCATCACCAGTGACGGCTTGTGGTCTGGACGGGAAACCTCTGTCAGATGGGACTATCTTGGAGTCTACCACTCCTCTTCGGCTCTCTATTGGGATGTGTCATTCGGAACAATTGGAGTTTCTGATCATTCGCTGTCTGGTAGCCCAGATCGTACTCGGTCACCCCTGGTTACAGATCCACAGTCCTCGTATCAACTGGGCCAAAGGGGAGATCACTGGTTGGAGTGACTCCTGCTCCACTGTTTGTCTTTCTCATCCGGTCCGTTTAGGACAGACTTCTTTTACCAGCCTTCCATCACAGTATGCCGACTTCGCGGACGTTTTCTCCAATCAAACATCAGAGATACTTCCTCCTCATCGGTCCTCAGATTGTGCTATAAAGCTCGTTCCTGGGGCTGCTCTTCCTAAGGGAAGATTATTCTCACTTTCTCGCCCGGAGTCCATGGCCATGGACGAATATGTGCAGGACAACCTCCTTAAGGGCTTCATTCGGCCTTCCAAGTCTCCAGTCGGAGCGGGGTTTTTCTTTGTAGCCAAGAAGGATGGGTCTCTTCGACCCTGTATTGATTATCGGGGTCTGAATAAAATCACCATTAAAAATACTTACCCCATTCCTCGTATCTCTGATCTCTTCGATCAACTCAGGGGAGCTGTAATCTACTCCAAGATTGACCTCAGGGGAGCCTATAATCTGAACAGGATTCGTGAAGGGGATGAATGGAAGACGGCATTCAATACGCAGTCCGGACATTACGAGTACCTGGTGCCCTTCGGGCTTTGCAATGCTCCAACCGTCTTCCAGGATCTTATTAATGAGATACTTCAGGATTTCCTGGGTCGATTCATTGTTGTGTACCTGGATGACATCCTTATCTTTTCCCCTGACCTCTCTTCACATCGGACTCATGTTCGACAAGTCCTTACCCGTCTCCGAGAGAATCATCTTTTCGCTAAACCAGAAAAATGAGATTTTGAGGTAAAGACTGTTACCTTTCTCGGTTATGTGATATCCCCGGAAAGATTTTCTATGGATCCCGCTAAGGTGAAAGCTATCCTTGATTGGGTACAACTCAAAAATCTCAAGGCCACTCAACGCTTCCTGGGATTCTCTAATTATTATCGGAGATTCATCAAGGCCATCTCCATCCTGGTTACTCCCATTTCCGACCTCACCAAAAAGGGAGCGGATCCCAGCAAATGGCCTCCTAAGGTGGTTAGGGCTTTTCATGCCCTGAAGAAAGAATTTGTGTCTGCTCCTATTCTCCGGCATCCGGATCCTGGTTGACCTTTTATCATCGAGGTGGATGCCTCTGACGTTGGTGCCTGAGCAGTCCTGTCCCAGCAGGATCCTCAAGACATGAAATCCTACCCGTGTGCTTATTTCTCGAAAAAATTCTCTTCTGCCGAGAGAAATTATGATGTTGGCAACAGGGAGCTGCTCGCCATCAAGATGGCATTTGACGAATGGAGGCATTGGTTGGAGGGGGCGCTTCATCCCATTTCTGTCATCACTGACCGTAAGAACTTGGCCTACATTGAAGCAGCCAAGAGGTTGAACCCCAGACAGGCCAGGTGGGCTTTGTTCTTTACCAGGTTCAATTTCACGATTACCTACCATCCTGGTTCACTCAACAAAAGGGCAGACGCTCTGTCATGTTCCTTCAATGCGGAACATGCTCCCACTTCTCCCCCCTTCCTATTTTGCCTGCCACTTCTATCGTCATGGGCCTCACACAGGATCTTCACTCACTCATCCTGAAGGCTCAAGATCAAGCTCCTACTCAGATGCCTCGTAACAGGTTGTTTGTTCCCCAGAGGCTCAGAAGGTCAGTGCTGTTGGAGACTCACTCCTGCAAGACTGCTGGTCATCCAGGAATTCAGAAGACGCTGGAACTTCTTTCCCGCATTGTGTGGTGGCCCGCCTTGACCAAGGATGTCAGAGAGTTCGTCAGTTCTTGTCCCACATGCGCCAAAAGCAAGTCTTCTCGTTCCTCACCCACTCGTCTCCTCCTTCCGTTACCCATTCCCAGATGACCCTGGACCCATCTGTCCATGGATTTCATAACAGATCTTCCATCCTCTGATGGATGCACCACCATCTGGGTTCTTGTGGACAGATTTAGCAAGATGGCTCATTTTGTACCCTTGCCAGAGTTACCTTCTGCTGAGGAGTTAGCTAGTCTGGACTACCTTCTGATATTGTTTCGGACAGAGGTTCACAATTCATCGCTCTTTTCTGGCGGTCCTTCTGCAAGCTCCTCCATATCAAGGTCAGCTTATCATCTGGATATCACCCCCAGTCAAATGGCCAGACAGAACGAATCAAAACATGGAACAGTACCTGCGTTGTTATATTTCTAAATTCCACGATAACAGGTCTCAGAATTTGTCATGGGCAGAATTTGCCTATAACAATGCTTCTCACAGTACCACCAAGATGTCTCCTTTTTTCTGCAGCTTGGGATATCATCCCCGAGCCAACTCCTTTTTCTTGCCTGAGGTGGATCGTTCCTCAGATGCACGGAGGATAGCTAACAACATCAAGTCTGTCTGGTCCAAGGTCACCTGATCCCTGCAGCAAGCAGCGTTAGTCTCCAAATCCAAGTCAGATCGCCACAGAACTGATCATTCTTTTAGAGTCAGGGACAAGGTCTGGCTATCGACTAAGAACATTCGCCTCCGACAACCTTGCAAGAAGCTGGGTCCTCGTTATATCGGTCCATTTCTTATCATTGCTCGGGTCAACCCAGTGGCCATGAAGTTAGCACTTCCTCGTAACATGAAAATACCAAATACCTTCCATGTCTCACTGCTCAAACCCTTCCGCAGGTCCAGGCGTTTCCATTCCATTCCTGTATCCAAGCCTCCTCCCGTTATGATTAATGGACAGGAGGAATTCATCGTGGAGTCAATTTTGAATTCCAGAAAGGTTCAAGGGCAAGTGCAATATTTGATCCATTGGAAAGGTTGCGGTCCGGAGGAACGACAGTGGATTCCAGCACGTCAGCTTCATGCCGATAAGTTGGTCAAGGAATTCCATTCCAACTTTCCCAACAAGCCTGCGCCCAGGGGTCTCTTAACCCCTTGTCAATGGGGGGGTACTGTTACAATCTGCGCCGTTACTTACCCTCCTCGTTCCCCTCGTCCGTGCACTCCGTTTCCCGCATATGTCTCCTCACGCCCTGCGGCTCCTGACGTGTCTGTCACCAATGTAAACAATGACACGTGGGAGCATCGCCGCAGCGTCAGTCAGGCGTGCTCCCGTTCATTGGAGTAATACGGTCAGGGACTTCCCATCAGAGGCTTGTCAGCTGCTAGCCAATCAGAGGCTAGCAGCCTCTATTTAGATCTCCTCAGTCTTCCTCCTGGCGCCGGTTATAGAATCTGTTTTGTCACTATCTGTGCCTGCCTTATTTTGCTCTCTTCTTGCTTATTTCTGATTATTGAGTGTCCTCCATTATCCAGCCCTGGTCATTGCCTGTTACCCTCAGTGTTCCATTTACCTCCTCTCCCACCTTATTGTGCTATTCCATTGTTGTGATTCCCTGCCTTCTCCTTTGAGTTTGTGCTTGTGCCTTTTGGGTAGCTGTATGAGTGTGTGAGTGAGTGTGTGTGAGTAAGTCCCAGTTCATCAGTCAGTCTTGCCCGTCCCCTGTACTTCCTCCAGTCTCTTGTTAGTGTTTTATGTTTATTGTGGTTAGTTTCAGTCCAGTCTCTTCTGGTACTGCTTTTGCTATTTGCCCTCTTTACCTTATCCATTCCCCGCTGCCCCCTTTCCTCTTCCGAGTATTCTCTAAGGGGCGTAACCTGACGGATTCCTACCTGCTCCAGTCTATCCCCACCATCAGGGGCTCTAGCAAACACCCGGTCTGATATCAGGCTCTACAAACTGGTGAGCTACCCAGCTTCCTCTACTCCTCCTCTCTCTGGTCACCATGGTTATCTGTCGTGGTAAACCCGGGGTACCTTTTCACTGACTTCCATCCCCCCAGATGGCCACCTCGGTTCTCCGATTCAGGTAATTCCGGCGGTGCCGTAACAACTCCTGAGCGTTCAACTGTCAGTTACTATGGTAACCACCTATTTTGAAGAGAAAAATGTTTTTCCAACATCAGTTAACACTTAAGATCTCAAATGACAGCGCAGAGTTAGGGTTAGTCAATGGTGGTCTAACTTTAAGATCCGCCGCTGTTTGCAAGGGGAGTGACTGTTTATGCAGTGGGCTGTAACCTGGTAAGATCGTAACCTTAGATGCGTATATTTGCGATCTTTTCGCAATCGCATCTCTGAATCAGCCCCTAAGTGCCTAACCCAGCCCCTACTGTACAATTTATATGCATCCCTCATTGCGTATTTTCGACTTGCGTATAGATGTATGGATGTAGCATCCTATCGGACTTAGTTAAGTACAGTTACATATGATCAGAGTTACAATGAATAACGTCTGCTGGGTGCATGCGCAGTGTGTTCCCACAGCCAGATTTATGCATGCCGTGTGCATAAATTGGCTGTCGTTATTAAGTCTGAATTAGGCTCTAAGACCACTATATGAAAGTTTCATTACACATTGAGGTTTCACGCAGTGTTACCAGGGCCATCTTAACATAATTGTAGGCCCTGGGCAAAGCAATACACAGGGGCCCCTACCCGCCCATTAACAGGAATAAAAATGTAACCAAAACTTTAGAACATTATATGACTTAAATATCTGTGAATGTCCAGTTTGTCATCAGCCCCCTCCTTCTGTACTCATTAGCGGCCAGATCCACAGCTACGGCCGCCGCCGTAGTTATGACGACCATATGCGTAAGAACGGCATATTTGCCGTTCTGCGCATGCGCCGGGCAGATGTTGCTCGGCGTAATCAATGATTCAGGGCTCCCTGAAATGGGCATCCGTAACTACAACGCAGCTATGGACGAAGGGGCGTGCAGCACCATAACTACATTATAGTTACGGAAGGTAGGTGGGGGTAAAGAGGGAAATTAGGAAGAGAGGGCAGGGTTTCACTGATCACGCTCCTGTTCGAGCATAATTACACTCGGTTACACCGGCTGAAGTTAGGGTAGCCTTCAGCCGGCGTTACTGAATGTTACTACGCTCAGACAGGGGGAGTGTCAGGGGGAGTGCACCAGAGCTACGCTGGCCATACTTACGGACAGCGACCCAGCGTAGCTCTGGATCTGGCCCTAGGTCTTTATGCCTACTATTTGAATGTCCAGCTTGTCCTCTGCCCCCCTGTTTTTGTACCCATTAGGTCTATAAGCCCCTCAGTAAATGTCCAGTTTGTCATCTTCCCCCTCCTTCTGTACCCATTAGGTCTTTATGCCCCCTCTTTAAATGTCCAGTTTGTCATCTGCCCTCTCCTTCTATGCCCATTAGGTCTTTATGTCCGTCTGTGAATGTCCAGTTTGTCATCTGCCCTCTCCTTCTATACCCATTAGGTCTTTATGTCCGTCTGTGAATGTCCAGTTTGTCATCTGCCCCCTCCTTCTGCGCCCATTAGGTCATCTGCCCCTTCATTCTTTGTGACTCTTCTGACAATTCAATAAAAATCCTGTTTTCTCCAGCGTCATGCTTTTTTAGCAGTATGTGCTGACGTGAAGGTCATGTCAGCATCAGGGCCATCAAGAGGAAATCTGGGCCCCAGTACAGAAACTTCTTGGGGCACCCCCAACTGTTGATCGCAGCAGAGATGATTGTGCAGCAGCAAAGTCACAGGGGGTGTGGTCAACTGTGCCTCCTTGAATGCATGCCTAGCAGGTTTAAATCCCTATCCCTATCCTTATAATTCGTCTATTCATCCAGCTCCTTCTCTTGGACTGAGTATATCGATGTCAGCAAACTTTCATGAAAGCCACAAGATTACCAACCTTATTCCTCACCTTTGCCAAGTGAATCATCTCTATTGCCACTGGCAATATCAGAGCAATCTTTTTGACCAAGATTTTTCTGTCTATCTGATCAACAGCTACTATGGATTGTTATTGCTGAGAGATAGGGCCTGATTCAGGCCTACGGGCGCCTTATGGTCGGCCGAGGTCTGGACGGCCGTCATTGTAGCGGGGAGTGCATGCCCTGAGCATTCCCCGCTGGTGGACGGAAATCTGGACATTTACGTATACGTATCCAGGTTCCTACCATAACGATTACGATCAGCTCTGTGGCCTTAGGGCCACATTGCTGATCGTAACGGGGCATGCGAACAACCTTCAAAACAGGGAAATTATAGCCGAGCCGGCCATAAATCCCTGTGCAGCCGTATCTCTGTATACGGCCCATAGAGTGTAAATATTAGAGCTTGTTTTTTTTTATTGCTAATGCCTCATAATTTTATGTAGTTCATGTTTTATTTAACAAATGAACATGTATACAGAGCTAGCACTTTGTTTGTTGATTCTTAGGACTTGTCTCACCTTGAAGTTGCTGAAGTATGATGGTTAATTAATTTCTCATCATAGCTTTGTACACAGAAAAAATCTTCTACCAGTTAGCGCTAATCCTTCATTTATATATTTGATAATTTATTGCTGTCTGGTATAAATAATATAAACTATACTATATACTATAATATATACCAGGGTTGACGACTTTTAACAGCTTCCCTCTGGAGATCCCGGAGAGGAAATCTATAGATGCATACGGGGGCGAGGCTTAATCACTTCATTTTATTCAGCCACATCATTAAGCCCCGTCCCCTGACTAATACTTAGCCGTTTTTAGCTGTAACAGGGATTGGGACGGGGCTTGATGGCGCAAATTGCTAGTATACTAGTGTTGCTAGTCAGCGGGGCAGGACTTGAGCCATGGTTTCCATGAAACCACGGGCCTCAAGTTACTTGCGGGAGATTTGCAGGCTCTCCTGGGATACCGGGAGAACTGCTTAAATTTCTGGAGTCTCCTGGAGTCGGCAACCCTGCTATTTAGATAACAGCCTGTTTAGACAAAGATTTCTTAAAACTTATTTTAGATCATGACGAGCTGCTGCTAAAACAAAATATGCAGCTAAGACACTGTTTCCGCCTTGCTCTAGCTTACTTCCGCCTGGGTACTGTTTCACCTTTTTACAGCTCATCACTGCAAGACAAAATTTGACTACTCAGCATCCGAATCACAGTGGCGACAGCTCCAGTAAAATCATAAGAACAATTGAACTTCCCATACATTTACCAGCTTGGAACTGCTCCAAGTTTCTGTACTTCTTGACCTGAAAGCTTTTGCCAAAGACTGGCATAAAATGTAACTTGCCGTTGAGTTTGATATTCTAGTGTGTAGCCCGGGAATAAGCGCCCGTATTTGTCCAACTTGGCAACCATCTCTTTTTGGACTGAATCGTTAGATAGCCCTATTTATTGGCAGCTATAGAGAGTGATTTAATGTAAGCCCTGAGGCTATTATCGACCCGACAGCAAATACATACAGCCCACAGAGGCACAGCATACGGCAGAGAAAGATAAATGTGAGTAACACGGTTTTACATCTTGCTCACGGCTAATTTGACTGCTAGCCACAATATACCGCAGAGTGCTGGTTGCTGGACAATAAAGTGCTTTACATTTAAAAGCCTAGCACAAGTTCAAGTGTCCTGCTGATTGCCATAAAGTGTTGAAAAGGCATAACTATCCCATGGTTTGCGATTATACTATCTCTACAAACAAATTGACTCAGTTTTAATTATTATTCTATGGGTGAAATGCAGATTTGATTTGAATATACAGGATATTGATGTTATACGGATCCTTTTTATTGGTTTTGTAAATGTATATCCGGCAAAATTTCAATTGTATTTGTGTATTTTAATTTTAATTTATTAAATTGTTTTTTATATGATTATCCCCAAGCGCTCTTTCATTTCCTTTTACTTTAGTTTTTCAAGAGGGTTGGTCCCCTCTAAGCAGCAGCTGGGGTATAATCATTCTTGTCCTAGGTGTGTCTTATTAGCGCTGACTACATTCTGTGTTGTTTCTATATATCTACTAACTGGTGAGCTACCCAGCTTCCTCTCCTCCTCTCTCTGGTCACCTTTGTTCTCTGTTGAGGTAAACCGGGGTACCTTTTCACCAACATCCATCTCTGCAGACGGCCACCTCGGTTCTCCGATTCAGGTAATTCCGGTGGTGCCGTAACACTACCTTTTGTATTGTTAATATACGGATTGATTATTTCCAAAAGACAGTAATGGGGCTGACTATATAGAGAGATATTTTTATTACCACCACTTAACATACTTGCTTGACGTTATAATGTTATAATGCAATGTTTTTTCGTAGTAGTTATTATATATTTATTAACAGTATTTTATATTCAATTTGAATATTTAAAATATATTTCAGCTGGGCATTGATTTGATTGCAAAATAAGTCATTTATTGGTGGATAGTGTCTTTGGGCCTGATCCAGAGCTATGCTGGCCGTAAGTACGGCCAGCGTAGCTCTGGAGAACTCGTTAAACTGGTTATTAGCATTAAACTGGTTATTAATTTAAAGTTGGGGGCACCATTTTTCCTTTTTGCCCCTGGCAGTAAAATTTAAAGTTACGGCTATGCTGTGCGTACGTAATGCCTAGTCGTGCCTAACCCAGCCCCTACTGTACAATTTATATGCATCCCTCCGTCCACAATGCGTATATTCGACTTGTGTATAGATGTATGGATGTAGCATCCCATCAGACTTAGTTAAGTACAGTTACATATGATCAGAGTTACAATGAATAACGTCTGCTGGGTGCATGCGCAGTGCAGGGTTTCACTGATTACGCTCCTGTCTGATCGTAATTACACTCGGTTACGCCGGCTGAAGTTAGGGTAGCCTTCAGCCGGCATAACTGAGTGTTTCTACGCTCAGACAGGGGGAGTGTCAGGGGGAGTGCACCAGAGCTACGTTGGCCATACTTACGGACAACGGCCCAGCGTAGCTCTGGATCTGGCCCTAGGTCTTTATGCCTACAATTTGAATGTCCAGCTTGTCATCTGCCCCCCTGTTTTTGTACCCATTAGGTCTTTAAGCCCCTTGGTAAATGTCCAGTTTGTCATCTTCCCCCTCCTTCTGTGCCCATTAGGTCTTTATACCCCCTCTTTAAATGTCCAGTTTGTCATCTGCCCCCTCCTTCTGTACCCATTAGGTCTTTATGCCCCCTCTTTAAATGTCCAGTTTGTCATCTGCCCTCTCCTTCTATGCCCATTAGGTCTTTATGTCCGTCTGTGAATGTTCAGTTTGTCAACTGCCCTCTCCTTCTGTGCCCATTAGGTCTTTATTAGGTCATCTGCCCCTTCATTCTTTGTGACTCTTCTGACAATTCAATAAAAATCCTGTTTTCTCCCGCATCATGCTTTTTTAGCAGTATGTGCTGACATGAAGGTCATGTCAGCATCAGGGCCGTCAAGAGGAATTCTGGGCCCCAGTACAGAAACTTCTTGGGGCACCCCCAACTGTTAATCGCAGCAGAGATGATTGTGCAGCTGCAAAGTCACAGGGGGTGTGGTCAACTGTGCCTCCTTGAATGCATGCCTAGCAGGTTTAAATCCCTATCCCTATCCTAATAATTTGTCTATTCATCAAGCTCCTTCTCTTGGACTGAGTATATCGATGTCAGCAAACTTTCATGAAAGCCACAAGATTACCAACCTTATTCCTCATCTTTGCCAAGTGAATCATCTCTATTGCCACTGGCAATATCAGAGCAATCTTTTTGACCAAGATTTTTCTGTCTATCTGATCAACAGCTACTATGGATTGTTATTGCTGAGAGATAGGGCCTGATCCAGGCCTACGGGCGCCTTATGGCCGGCCGAGGTCTGGACGGCCGTCATCGTATCGGGGAGTGCATGCCCACGCACTGCAGGTTCCATGGCTGCAGTATATAAAGCTTCAACCTTAAAGAGTAGTATTAAGTAAATCTGATGTGAATACTTTTGGAACACAACCTGCGTCTGTTTTTCCTTATGTTATTACACACGCATCTATTGAACTACATTGCGTATGTTATTATTGGTTCGCATTGCGTGCGTTACTATTAATTCGTATTGCGTGCGAATTTATTTGCGAATTATTATTATATACATGTTACGCTATTAGGAAAAGAGAATTATCTTAACATGTGCATGCCACCATCATAATATTAAATGGCAATTAAAATTGGCAACACAAGGAAGGTCTTATCTGCATGTAGACAGCATAGAAAAAGGCTGGTCCTCACTGTACATATGCCAGGGGCATTTGTAACAGTAGTCTTTTTCCCATACGCGCTGCAGGTTCCATGGCTGCAGTATATAAAGCTTAAACCTTAAAGAGTAGTATTGGATAGTAGCGTCCCAGATGTATATACACCCTTCCATACTTCTTCGTGGGCAAGAAATAGAGATGGCAACTGGGCAGGCGCCTTTTTCAAAGTTGTATCCTAAGAAACATTTATACCACATATAACAGGCAGAGTACAGGCATAAAACATGGATGGACATAATAGGAAAGTGAAAATTACAAGATTTTTTTTGTGTTAAATTAAAACGTGTTTCACTTAGAAAGACTATTAATGGGAAACAGGGATCCGCAAGTTACTTTGCATCACTTTGGGTAATTGGCAGTCCCTGTGTCCCATTAATGATCTCACTGGACCGTATTCACAGATACAATTTTGCACGGTTTTCCGTGCGTATATTTAGGAGCAGATTAACTGCGCGTGTGTATTACATTTTTCTACACAAGTTACGTAGGATTGAGACACGGAAGTCCATTAGGTATGGACTTCTGAGTCACACTTAGGGACATACGTATGGAGGGGCGTGGTTGGATTCCATACGTGTGAAGTTACGTGAAGTTGGGCGGGGAGGCATTTAAATGAGCTTTTGGGGGCGCGGTTAGTAACACACACGTGTAAGTATACACATAGGGTCCTATGGAAGCGTAGGTCACCGAAAACCCGTCCATGCTAGGGGAGTGTCATGGGAGTTGCCTTGCTACGTGCGTGTGTATATTTGCATACTTTAGACACACGCATCTCTGAATCCGGTCCACTAAGTGAAACACGTTTTTCTTTAACACAATAAATCTTATAATTTTCACTTCCCTATTATGTCTATAGATCAAGCACCCCTGTAGGATGACATAGTAAGAGCCTGTCTGTAAGAAGCAATTTAGAAGAGCACCAGTGCAAATCACAGAGAAGTCATACACACATGGCCAGGACAGTTCACATTATGATAAGGGAATTCAACCTTTGCAAGGAAACACCACTGATTTTTGTCCACCTGCTTAAGATTTAACTAGCCAAAGCTATGCAGTGTTGCTGGTTTTAATTTTAAAAATATAACATTTCTTTTTAATTTGTAACTTATTTAAATGTTTTATATAAGGGAAAGAAAAATATCAGTTATACTGCTTTCACATCGTGGCCCCTTGGAATAACCCTGTTCATACTGGGTTGACTCCGGGACCCATTTCTGCCCTGACAGTAGTGCGAGTCATCACACTGTGTAATTTGTTTGCTATTGCCAATACTAAACAAATTACACCAATCAAAAAAATTAAAAACCGGGTCGCACCTTTAACACTGCAGGCAACCCGAGTTGGACCAGGGACTAAACCTTCTTATAACCCGTGTTCAATTCCTGGGTCATTGGACCTGGGTAGAGTCAGTGGGACCCTTTTACACTGTCCCTTGACCCTTGATCCCTTGATTCGGGGCTTGCTCTGGCAATAACCTGGGTTTTTGGTGCAGTGGCATGACCTCCCTCTCCTCTGGTGGGTACCAGCTGTGGCTAAGCACCCAAGACACTGACAATGCTATAGGCTGTTTTACAGCGGTCACAGCTGTTATTAAGCAGAGCAGACATTGATTGTGTATAAATATTACAACACAATCTTTGCTCCGCTAAAAAGTTTATATATATATAAAGGAAGAGGGGATCAACCTTATTTCCCAAAATTTTCAGCTTCCAGGCCCTATAGGACATCAAGGGCCAGATTTACTAAACTGTGGGTTTGGAAAAGTGGAGATGTTGCCCATAGCAACCAATTAGATTTTAGCTGACATTATTTATTATGTAAACATAGGGGGTGATTCAGAGATGCGATTGCGAAAAGATCGCAAATATACGCACCTTAGCATCTTAGCATGTTCCAGCCCACTGCATAAACAGTCACTCCCCTTGCAAGCAGCGGTGGATCTTAAAGTTAGACCACCATTGACTAACCCTAACTCTGCGCTGTCATTTAAGATCTTAAGTGATGTAGTAGCATTCATTTAAGATCCTAAGTGTCAGCCCGCGCCCACTTTCCCTCATTTCCCTGCCTCCCCCTGCCCATTTCCATGCAAATATTTAAAATCTTAAAGATTCGCAGCACTTAAGATCTTAAGTGGTTGCGTGCGATTCAAACCTACGCTCTTAGCGAACTTACGCTCCTAACCGCTACGTAAACGGCGTTGCACTATTACTACGCATGCGCAGTTTTGCAAATTTTCTAGGATCTTAAATATACGCACCTAAGTGCCGTGGAAATCGCATCTCTGAATCAGGCCCAA
>WWET01000238.1:563499-576882 GCA_011038615.1 Limnodynastes dumerilii | reverse complement strand
TCAGAGAATTTCACAGAGAGGATAACAAAAGAGTCAGCAAACAATAAAGTTGTGCATAAGTACCAAGTACCAATGTTTCAGTACAATTTTATGTACTTTCCTCAGGATGCATAAAATTGTACTACGAAATGTACCGTCGTGACTCTTTGTATATTGTGCCATTTGGCTGACAGAGCACCAGAGTACATATCCATAACAAGCCTGGAGTGCCATCCTACCTACAGCACTATATATATATATATTGCTTGATGGGGTTGTTGCTGTGCTCATCAGACACCCTTGCACACACCCTCAGCCACATAAGTGTTCATTAATACATACATACATACAAACAATAATTAATATTATTAATTATTAATTATATTAACACCTAACACTCCCCTCACATGCACTGACTTACGATCCTTGGACCCTACCTTAAATTTCCCAAGCTGTCTTAACACACTTCTAATGTACAATTAAAATGCCTCTCCCCTCACACCTAATATACTTGGCGTACACGTACAGAAGTTTGGATCAGGAGCCGGCTTGTGCGTATTTTACTTTTTAATACCAGAACCTATGTAAGTGTGTGCAACCTATGTGTTGCTGACAACATAATTACCATCACTATCTTTTACCAGCTTAGGGATGTGAGCAGAATGAACCAGATTCTCTAAATAAAAACATTTCAAACACTTTGGTAAATTAAAGTCACAAAGAAGTCAGACTGTTCTGGGGCCAAATTAGTGTCTGGTACTATAACGGTGTAATTAAAATTGTATCATTGCTGTCTTTGCACAGCCATATGTTATTTCCAATATGCATTTTCTACATTTTATTATTACATTGATTCCTTGTTCCTGCTATTTATATACAAAGAGCTCTTGTAAAAAATCATTGCTCCTTCTATATATACATAACAGGTTCTTGTAAAAATGTTAAAAATATGTTTTCAAAACCTTTTATATAATGTATGTACTGTGCAACTTGATACTCTGTACTCTAAATGTGTTTTTTTTCCTTCTCTTTTACCTAAGTCTATGATGCTGATGCAGAGTTACCAACAAAATAGATGTAACTTTCCATTACAAACATTTACAAAAGAGGTGTATATCTTCTGGTGTGCAAAGTCAAGCACATCCTGTAGTGAGCTATGAATCAGCAGCATATGTCACGTATACAGGTTTATAATTAGCATTATTCCGCCAGTATGTATGCAGGAGGAACCCTTTTAAACGAACACTGGGGAGTTATGGTATGCAATACATATACTGTATACACCCTATTATCCATGCAACACATCACACTTTTTGTTTGTGAAAACATTTTGCATTTTGTGATTCAAAAGATATTATTTATTACGAAAAAGTTATAAAAGAAATGTAATGGATAAGAAGCATTCGTTGGCATATTACACTACACATATAAATATACACATATAAATAAGTTTGCCCTGTTACCTCTTACCCAGTTTGTTGCTGCCAGATTGATGGCCATAAGTGCTCAGTTTCTGGATGTCCTTCAGATAAATGCCACCTTGTTGCTGTCACTGTAAGTTCCCATGGTTCCCATGACCACTTACCTGCTTCTGGTTGTCAGCAAGGGCGCTGCTGCTATGTTGTCATTAGTCAGCTGAACCATTGTGACCAATCAGAGTGCAGGTCTCTTTATCATCTGATCCCAGCTCCAATCAGTGAGCTGGGCACTCTTTAAACCTGGATCACAGCCCCCTCCTGGCCAGTACAACAAGTATTCCTGGCTCTGTATTCCTTGTGTACAGTTCTGTTCCACAAGTCCTTGTATATTCTGTTACTCCAACCAGTGCCATTCCTGCAAGATTCTTGTGTGTTTGTACAATCCTTGCCCGATACTCTCTGTGTATTAGACCTGTGAGTTCATGCAGTACAGTTCATGCAGTGCAGGTCATCTGACCAGAAAGTGCACTGTGGATATTATCTGCACAATCTACAACCTGCTTGTTATTCCATAACTACTGCAAACTGCAAGTCTACTCTGTACTCTACCAAATCTGCAAATTACAAGTCTGCTCATTGACTCTGAAGGTCTACTCTGCATTCTACCAATTCTGCAAACTACAAGTCTGTTTAATAACCCTGTGAGTCCTGCTCAGTCACCTGAGCTCCTAACTGGCAAGTTCACCTGTGTATACCATCTGCATTCTTATCTTGCAAGCTGCTGTATCCAGTTACCCTGTGCAACTGTTGCAGTGGACTTTATTATTTACAGTTGTCTTTCGACTCTGATTTACAAGCGCCACTGTTTTTATGGATTGATAATATTATAGTGTTCTCTGACTCATTGTTTTACAAGTTCCGATGTTTCATGGACTGTTATTATTATAGTGGTTTCTTATTCTGATTTACAAGTTTTTCAGTTTTTTTGGGCTTTCATTTCAGTTGTTTGAAATACTGTAAAGTGCTATATTATCTGCTGGCACTATATAAAAACCTTTTAATAAATATAATTAAATATTATCTGTTGCACTGTGTTTATCTAAACCCTGTATATAAGGATTGTGTTATAAAGAACTTTGTGACTTTGAATAAACAACTACTATTATTTTATTCAACTTGATCTCCAGTGTATACTTTATGAATAAGCCTTGCCTCAGACCTTCCAGCTTCAACTACCCTACCACTCCTACCAACTACCCACTGACCTGGATACCCAGAACCCATTAACCTTGACATGCCCATTCTGTTTGGTTGGCGAGAATGTCTGTTTTGAATGTGTTACGAAGTCGGCTTACGGGGCACGGGGACTGTGCTATCAGGTGGTATTCACCAGAGCCCCTGGTGGTGGGGATGGAATTTGCAGCGCCCTAATAACAGGTCGTGCCCCGTTGAACCGGACTAGTAGGAGAGGAAAAGGAAAACCAAGATGGATACCAGAATGTGTGGGAAGACGAAATAAAGGAAGCGGGATGCAGACCGGACCGATAGGGATCGACCGGTGACAAACAACGTAGAACACTGAACTGGACACGGCGGACAAGAGAAAATTCACGGGACTGGACGATACGGACTAGGGGCTTGCATACACCCAAACATACAGCGGAACCCCCGAAGGGGAAATATATACAGGCACTCCAGGGAAGGTCAGGATAAACTGGGAAGGAGGAGAACACTAAGGTGGAAGAACCAGGGCTGGAACACAGATGGAAACTGAGGCTGGAATAAGGCAGGGTCAAGGGGCAAACAGCAGTCCGATCACTAGGCAAAAAGCATTAGGCACACAGTAAGTAGCAGATCACAGTACTGACACAGGCAGAAACTATTATCAGCGCCAAGGGGAAGAGGAAGTGGATTTAAATAGCTACTGCTGACAGCTGATAGGGAGACACAGAAAATGCCTGCACTATAATAGGATGTTCCCCTGAAAGAGGGGAAGCATCCGATAGGAAAGATACAGCAGCGTGGACCTCACGCCTGAATGGCGCTGCGTCCACGTGCATTTGTTTACTGGTTGCCATGCGGGTAACCAAGCGCTCGGCGGGGAGGAAACAGGAAGCGGACGCAAAGAGATGAGGTAAGCGCCGAACATGCCGTTCAGAAGAACCGCATGTAACAGAATGTTTTGGTATTTTCATGTATCAAACACTGGACCTGATTCACACTTAAGAATCTGTGTATTTTGAGGTGTGTATATTTAAGAAGGGATATACTGCGTATACGTAATAACCTAATATACGCAATTTATGTAGGACTTAAGAACGGGACGACTCTCATTTACCATGACAAATCAATTTATTCTAGGTTCCTAGTGACTTAAGAAGGAAGGGGTGTGTTGGGAAAACTTAAGAATGATGATAAGAAGATTGGTTGGAGGGAGGCATTTAAATGAGGAAATCTAGCCGCCCTACGCACACAACAAAGAACCTAAATATATGTTAGCCCTATGGCATTCGTAAGTCGGTTAAAAATCTGAAAACCGGGGGCGTGTCAGGGGAGTCGCCTTGCTACTAATTGCGTATAATTAAGAACCTAAAGCCTTCTTATGTGTGAAATGTGTGAATCAGGTCCACTGTGAGCGACATCGGGTGAAAATCAATAGAACATAGCACATAGTGATATCCAATGTTTCTAGATGACAGGATAGTAACCTATGGAAAGACTGATGCATTATAAGCCATACTCAATCACAATTATTCCTTTTCATAATGTTCCCACTTTGTACAAGTATTAAGGGGAAAGGGGTTTTACAGATTTATAACTCATAATTCTATATTACTTTTAGATGGTATTTAAATGCCTTTAAAGCTAGGGCTGGGGGTTCAGCTGTAGAAACAAATATTTGTTTGACTCCTAATTGAAGAAACAATGAAAAATGATGGTGAATTTTCCTTTGTATCGTGGCCAGGAGGACAAGATGTCACATTTAAAGATCACTTTACTTTGAACTACATGATGGAGCAGTTTCAGACAAATTTGTAGTATATGCAGTTCTTTGGGACCTTATAGAACCAACCATTTTTCAATGCAATGATTTAAAATTCTTTTTTCTTTTTTTTTCCAAATGGCACACATACAGGGCCGTATGCACAGCTTTTCAGAAAAGTGCTACTGCGCATGCGCAGTAATTTTGTGATGTAATCTACGTTACTTCTTGCGACGTAGATTGCGTATACACAATTGCAATGCGACCGGAGCTCTGCATACGGCCCACAATGATTAACTTTGTTTTTAAAATTACATTTAGAATCTTTTTTCTGGCTAACCTGCATTATACTTTACATATAGTGTAGTTGTCTACACCGTGTGCCCAATATGGAAACAGACCTCTGTAAATCATCAGTATCAATTTCTTCAGTTTGTCTGCAAATGAGTAAAAATATCCGCAGATATGATAGGCAAACAGAACTGACGCTTCAGATATTGAAAGCTGACCATATGTCATTTTTGGTTATGTCAATGTCAGAGCTAAAAGTTTAATTCAAGAAAAGATGAAGTCCAACAGTTTCATCTTGTCAGAGATAGTCAGAGGGCTTAAAAAGGCTGGAGAGGATTGTAGAAAGGAGCCAGGTTTCTGGAGTGAAGGGAACATCCTGACCTGTGATTTTCTTGGAGATTGTGGGGACCAAGTGACAAAAAGAGGTAATGAGAGGGCAAGTCCATCAAATATGGAGGAAGGTTCTTGGAGCTCTTTTGCAATGCCAGCATTGCAATGGATAAGTAGTTTTCATATGATGCAGTGGAGAGGGAACCAAATATCAACGTGTCAAGATTTTGTATTGGATCTCAATCAAACTAAGACTGTGGGAGAAAGTATGTGTTGTTTAAAATATGTTTTCCCAGTCCTCTTTTGGCCAAGTGGAAGTTATCTCTGTTCCAACCCTCAGTGAAGGAGGGGAGGCATTTGGCATCTGCAAGAAGAAGGTAGAGTATAGAAAATACATTGGATGGAGGTGTGGGTGAAAGGTATAGGATTTCTAAATATATCTGGCATCTCTGGTAGTGTGTAGATTCTGTGGAGATAGATATGAAATGTCTAATTTGGAGGAATGCCTGGTGTACCTTATAGGGATTGGTTAACTTTTGTTAGAGCTTTCTGTACCCAGCTTGCCGACCTTAATGATTCCTGCATTAACTCATACTCCAAATGCGTTATGGTTGAGACCAGCAGGGAAATCACTGTTATGAATCAAGGGATTGAGAAGAGAGAATTTCCCATCGTCTCAAGCAAACGTGTCAAGTTTAGACCCTATTGTGGACGACCATGGCAAGATATGTAAGGAAATTGGTGAGTTCTCCAATTCAGTTCATTATTTGTGAGAAGACTCTCTGGTTCACTCCACTATCCTAAATCCCCCTGGCATTTTGGGCGACTGAGTGTATGCATTTTACAGTGAGGTCATTTGCCTTGCCAAATGAAGTTTTGACAGAGATGCCAGAATTCTGCAAATAGGGAATGTGGACTGTGCATTGGAAGAACTTGGAGAAGGTAGAGAAACTATGGCAGAGTATTCATCTTGAAGATGTTTACTCACCCAAGCCATGAAAACCACTTTGGGTTCCATCTTTGGAAGTTTGGTCGCCTTTAGGAGGGCCAGTAAATTTGACTGATGGAGGTGTCTCAAATCAGAGGTCAAATTGATTCCAAGATAACGGAAACTAGAGGGATTTCACTTGATGGTCTTTAAAGCACTCCCTGAAGAAAGATTTATTGTAAGTGCTACTGACTTATTGCAGTTCATCTAAAAGATGGTGAGGCAGCCAACAATTTCAAATTCCTGCATCAGTAGGGGAAAAGATGTGACCAATCTGAACTCTCAAGATGTCTGCCCTTTTACAAGTTGTACATGCTAGAGCATCAATGCACAATGCAAAGATTAAAGGTGAGAGCAGTTACTTCTGTCTAGTTTCATTAGAAAGTTCAAAATTGTGAAAGAGTTCACTGTTAATCCACACTATAGCTGTTGGGTAGAAGTACAGGGCCATGCTTCTATTGATCCATTTAGAGCCTATCTATATGTTTAAACATACACTTTATGTATGACTGTTCGATATACTTCATGAATGGTCAAAAGCCTTCTCTGCGTCATTGAAGAACAGTGCGGCAGCCAATGGCTTTTGTGGTATTGTCTTTAGCTTCTGGACCCAAAACAAAACCAACTTGGTCATTGTGCATGAGAACATGCTTGAGAAGCTTTGCTTAGGTGCTTAGTAAACAATTTAAGGTTCACATTAAGCAAGGATATAGGTCTTCATCTGGAACACATTGATGGATCTTTGCCCTCCTTGGGGATCGCCAAGATGTGGGCAAAAGGGATTGAGGGGAGAAACCGTGTTGGCCAGAAACATCATTAAAGGCTGAGAGAAGGAGAGGGGTTTGGGGTTAATTTATCTTCAAATGTGTTATAGTAAGTGGTTGGAAAGCTATTTCCATATGGAGTGAACTTTAGGGCAGCATATAGACTGGTCTTTGAGAAGATTACAGGCAGCTTGAAATTTTCCAGATGGGTGTTTATTTACTGATAACAAATGAAAGAAGGTCAGCACTTCTTTTAATATCAAAAAGATAAACAGTATATATAAAAAAGTAAATAAATTAACAACTGGGAACACCTAAAAATTACTTCTAAATAGCGGTAATTGTTTAAAGATCAATGATACGTTTTATGGTACACTAGGTGCCTTCACTGCCAAGGAAAGCAAAGTTGAGAAGTGATAAAATCTTGTAGTCCCTGTAGTGGATATAATTTGATAAGTCAATAGTGGATAAAGGCACTAGGTCCTAGGCAGACCTAACCAACCAAAATATTATCATTTCTCAACTTTGCTTCCCTTGGCAGTGTCGACACCTAGTGTATTATATAATGGATCATTGATCTTTATACACTTACCGCATATTTAACAGTAATTCAAGCTCTCTAGCTCCTAGATGTTTATTGTGTGGCTGCCTTATAATAGATGCACATCTATGTAGTCTGGTACCAGATTGTTATTTGTTTATATGATTTTAATGCGTTTTTTTAATTAGGTGTCCACAGTTGTTTATTTATTTACTTTTTATATATACTGTTTATCTTTTTGAGATTAAGAACAGCGGTGACCTGTTGGTCTAACACTAATAAATAATGTATTCTAGATGGGATGTGTTCTCTGCAATGAAAATTATATTTTTGACATACAAGCAAGCAAAAGCTAATTTTCATCTGTATTTTGAAAGTATCCCTAATTAGGAATTTTTCCTAATGAATGGGTAAGTATGCCGAATTAATTCTTCGGTATGCTTACCGATTCATCAGCTTTCCGAAACCCGGCGCAGCGTTTTGGCACACCCAACAGAAAACCTGCCACATACCCATGCAAACTCGCCACACAGTACCAGAGGTGAGTGTACAAGGGGAGTCTTAGGGCTAGGCTGCGGGGAAGGGAGTCATAGGGTCAGGCTCCGGTGAGGAAAGGGTTAGGGTAATGGAAGGGGAGAGTTAGGGTTAGAGTAATGGAAGGGGAGGGTTAGGATAAGGATTAGGTTAAGATCTGGGGTTAGATACTAAATACTTACCATTCACCACTGCATCTATTTTGGGGATGATCGATTGCTTCTCCTTGGCAAGGCAGAAGCAAGCGATTTGAGAGCCAGTTCAGAAATGGCTGGTATAAAACGGCCCTTTCAAAAAAATGCAGTTCTTACCACAGACCCACACCTGCAAAGAAGAACCTTCCATCACAATTATGGGGTAAAATATAGAGCTAGACCAACATACTCCCGGAGGCCTGTCTACAATTCCTGCACCCCATTCTTAATAAATTAGGACCATATTCAGACTACCGAACGTATAACATATACGTCCGGAGTTTAGTGTTTTTTTTACTAATACGCATGCATAGTAAATTTTTTACGTAATCTGTGTATCTTTTCCTTACGTAGATTGCGTATAAGCGGTCTTAAAGACCACGTATACGCAATCTACATAAGGAAAAGATACATAGACTACATAAAAAACGTACTACGCATGCGCAGTAGTAAAAAACGCTAAACTCCGGACGTATATGTTATATGTCCAGTAGTCTGAATACGGTCCTTAGACACATCGCATTACTGAGACACTAAAATGGCAGTCAGATTCTGCTATTTCCAAAGGTATACCAACTCCAACGTTAATAAATCACAGTCAGTTTGTCAGGGTCACTCACTGATGACTATGGAAGACAAACCTCTGTAGTCAGGCTCCGAGAGTACGTTGGCCTAGCTCAAAATTTTGTTATACAAGTAAGAGCGCATCCAGTTTAGTCCAAACCTTGGGTAATGGAATCAATTATGGAGCTGGAAGATAAGACAGTGGTTGAATCTGGGATTTACTTGTGTATCTCCCTCTATTTATGTGGAGAATCCCCTAGGGGCAGGCTTGGTAGCAGTATTACTTTATGAAATCATTAGATCTCTACAAAAAAATTACCTATTCACTGTCCTCCCACAAACAGGGGTCATAGCTGCTCCGGCACTTTATACCCCTTTCACATCGCCGCTCCGGCAATAACCCATGTCTTTTTATCCAAACCCCTTTCACACTACAACTGTGACCTGGGAATTTCCGTGTCAGACCATTTTACATTGAAACAGGGTGTTCCCGTGTCTGGCCTGGCAATAAAATGTCAATCATCCAAAATGGCTCTTCTATTGGCTGACCAAAATGATGTTATTTAAAGGGGACTTTACTTTTTGCTCACAAAGATTATGTCAGTAGTGGATGGTGATTTTAACAGCATTGCTTTGCAAACTGGCCAACGAGGTAATGCTGAGTAGCCCTGAGCTCATTGTTTTTTGTGCTATTGTGCTGTGAAAGGCGCAATTTATGGTGGAGAGGGAGAATACTGAATGTCAATATCTGCGCAGGAGGAGAGCTTTTATCACATCCAGCATTACCTCCATAATGAGATTCAGCACACTCACAAACCAGAGAATTTGGGCCAAAGACCGCAGCCATGGAGAAGCTTTCTGGTGTACCGTGGAAGCTTTTGAGGACGAGCAGTGAATGGCACACTTCCGAATGTGTTGTGCGACATTTAACTATGTGCTGGACCTTTTCACCCCAGTACTAACAAGACAGGCCACTACCTGCAGAACACCCATTTCACCAAGCAGGAGACTAGGCATTGTGTTGTGGTAGTATGCTACCCCTGGCGAATACCACACCATCTCCTGCTTATTTGGTGTGGGAATATCCATTGTGTGCAATCTAGAGCATGAAGTCACAGAAGCATTAATCAAAGCCCTATATCATCTCTTCATTTCCTTACCTCAAGGACAGCGCCTAGATTACACCATAGCTGGATTTCTGCGGCGTGGATATCCGCAGTGTGCTGGAGCCATAGACGGGACACATATTCCTATTATTGCTCCTGTAGAGAACCCAGCAGATTACTACAACCGCAAAGGCTGGCACTTGATTATTTTACAGGCTGTGGTGGACCACAACTACTGGTAAGCATCATTTTAAATGTGAGTGTGACCAGGGGTGTAGGAACGAAAATTTTCATGGGGGGGGGGGCAAATGGCCAAGTACTACTATATAAACCATCCACAGACCACAATTATTTGCTCTCTCTGTTCTATTGGCATTCAACTTATAAGAACAGTCAATGGGAAGTACCGCTTCCCGGTCCTGTGTCTGCTTAGTCTTACTGCAAATTGTGAAAGCAAAATGAGTGGGGATTCTAATAAAGAAATAAAAAAGCATTTGCAAGAAGAAAATGTACACAAAACAAACATGAAGACAACTTTATTTTTGGTAAACAAAAGTGACAACAGTTGACAAGTTCAAATAAAGCTCCACCATTTCATTCATCCTCATTCACCTTTGTGCAGAAGTTCATGGGGGGCAAAACACAGTCAATTCTGATCTGTACCACATTGCAGAGGAGAATCAAGACGGATAGTTGTTCCCTAGAGGGGTAAATATACATGTTTTCAGTTTTATTATTCCTTGTATTTTACAATTGTACATGATATTAGTGTGTTATGTATTGTACGGTATATTTTTTTTACATTTTTTTCCCACAGTAAACGTGTATATGCGTGTTATTAAAATATCATATTTGTGCATTATTTTTTGTGTTATTTATTAAAATATGCCTTGTGTATTTTCAGAAATCCAAGATTATTAACAGTGTGGAGATCCCTGTACACCTCATTAGGGACGCGGCCTACCCACTTCGTCGATGTCTGATGAAGGGTTTTACCCAGCACCATCAACTCTCACCGGAACAAATAAGATTCACTTATACTCTCAGCTCTGCAAGGATGGTGGTGGAAAATGCTTTTGGACGTTTGAAAGGACGATGGCGGAGATTATTGAAGTGCAGTGACATTGATATCAAGCTTGTGTCGCATGTAGTTGTCGCTTGTTGCATCCTACATAATATCTGTGAGGTACAAAAAGAGCCGTTTCTACCTGATCGGAACATACCTGAATCTGAACTACTGGATTCCTCTGATTTGACCACAAGTAAGGGTGAGCGACTAAACAGCTGTGCTGAACTTATTAGTCCGGATTCACAGTCTTTAAATCACGCTTACGCAATCTACGTACAGAAATGGTACGTAGATAGCGTAAATAAGCTACTAAGTATGCATAATAGCTCAATTCTTAAAACAACGTACGTAAGACGAAAACTATGTAACTGAGAATCCGGACCATTAGACCCACCATCTCCACCAACCTTTCATCGTTCACACAGTAAAATTGGACACCGGTTGTTGTGAACAGTTTTTTTTTATTTTACGTTCACATTTCTAATGTTTTAGAAACATTAATAAAAAAGATTATACAACAAAATAGTTGCAATTGCACTGAAATGGCAAAATAGCTGTTTAAACAAAAATATCTGTACTTAACACTGTACATATAAACATTAGTGCTAAACATATGAAAAAAATATTTAAATAACTACAAAGGTGCTTTCACATACACACTACTACAAGTGTAAAGAGAACTGCAATTACAACTGCTGGTAATTGGGGTATTCTTGGATTACTGCTGCAGGATGGTATTCAGTGATATGGGCACTTTGAGGGCACACAGTGGCAGCTTGAGCAGGTGGAAAGCACTCATCGTGATGAGGACCTTGGTACCCAGTGGTAGCTTGAGCAGACGGAGGGCACTCAGCGGGATGAGGAGCTTGGTACCTATTATGAAACGCTGTTTCCGTTGCAGGACGTGATCACTGTGAGGGTTGCTAGGTTGCAGGACGCTCCTCTATCATTGGCTGTATTCTGGTTGCTTAGCAGCCAGGACGCTAGAAAAGAGGGTTGAATTCTGGTAGGGGAATTAAGATTAATCAAGGTATATTTTTGTGCATGGATTTTACCTTTTCCCAAAATACCTCTTCCATTTCCTATGGGAATGGTATAAATTGACTGGAGGGGAACGTTTCTGGAGAAGATGAAAGCCACTCCCCATGATTTGTTAGCAGAAAATTTGTTACACAAGGTTGGCGAGGTTAGGAGAGGAGTCTTTATGAACATGTATTTCATGGATAAATGCATCTTTTCTTTCAGAATTTAGGTGGCATAGGAGTAATGACCTTTTCTCTGGGAGGTTTAACCCACTTATATTAAGAGACATGATCCTATGATGTTTCTTAAATTAAGTAATCATAGAGTTTAGAGGAAGGGGTCTTGAAAGAACTACTAAGCAATAATCTGAAATAGTTATAAATGGAAGTTGCCCTTGGACTGGGATAGGATAGAGGGGTAAAGCCCCAAAATAAAAGGAGTGTGGATAGGCAAGACATGAGTGAAAGGCAGAGATAATAAAAGAGAGAATGGTTCTTGACAGAGAACATCTTGATGATGAACATTGAAGTAAATGGCTGCAAGTAACATGACACACTGGAAGTAGGCCATTACTAACTAATACAGCTGAGAAAAATTACTATACCGACAGATTAAACTTTTAAAGTACTGTAATAACATTTTAAACATAAATGATAATTCACATTAATTAATCGTCAGGAGGCAAGGAAGCTGGGGTTTAATTCCATTTGATTGTTAAACTAGTCATATTCTTTGGCACTGGATCAAACTAAGCAATAGCCAGTTATTTGTAAATTAATCTATTTACAAACAGTGTTATTGTAATGTGGTAATATGCTATCAGGGCAAAACAGAACAAAATAGATGTTAACATAAGGTAACTGATAAGGTGGGCCTAGGTTATCCTCTCCTGACTGGGGGGGGGGGGGGGCCTAGGTTATCCTCTCCTGACTGGGGGGGGGTGAGACTGGGATTTCCTATTGTCTCATTTTGTCACAGGCCAGTCACGTGCAGAGTCTGGACAGCAAGGGGGCATAGCTTATTTTAAATGATGTTAAATTACGTTATTAACAAGGTAAAGGTGATTAAAAAATTTATCAAAAAGGAAAGCTGGGTATTAAGGCAACTGGTGATGCCCCAAAAACAATAACCACACTGGGCAGCCACCATAGTTGCCAATTCCACTTATAACAAGCAGAATTGGGCTTTTTTTATTTCCCCAGCCACAGGTTTTTTTTCTTGCCACGGGTTGCGGTTTTTTGGGCTTGTTTTTTGTGTGTGTGTTTTTTTAAGGGTCGGCAGAGTAGCGGGGGAGAAGATCAAGCAAAGGTAAAGTATATTAGGTGTAAACTGGAGGTAGGGGAGTTATTAGGATTTGAATATGAATAACTGAGTATGAATGGGGGTGTGATAAGATCTGCTAAGCTGCTAATTGTTTTTGTTGACAGTTACATGCAACTCATTGATAAGTTAATAACTTAAAAATTTAAACCTGGGCAATGCTGGGTACTTCAAGTTTCATATACACAAACTCATATGATTTCACAATGTAAACATTGTGTGGGGCATTTGGAGTGACAATTCACCAAGTTTGTCTCATACTGAACAATACATACATAT